>JAJIZL010013996.1:0-28535 GCA_023969395.1 Amblyomma maculatum | reverse complement strand
GAAGTCCAATTGTGTAGCAGAGCCAGGGTAGCGTCCCCGGATTCCTGTTCACTGCTGCAGCTGTCAGCCGGATGAACCGAAAAAAGACGTGACGTCTTTTGAAAGGATTGGTCTCCACATCAAGTATGTTCACCTTGTCAAAGGTGATTTTGTGGTCGGCACATTCGCAGTGCTCGGCGAGGGGGGCTGCTTTTCGAGTTCAATTGCCGGGCGTCATTTTTGTGCTGCAATATGCGCCGACAGATTTTTTGTTTCGCCGATATACGAGGCAGAGCACTCTGAGCACGAGATTTTATAAATAACGCCTGGTTATTTTTCTTTGGGAATACGGTCTTTTGGGAGCGGCAGAAAACGGCAGACTGTTGAGGTAGGTTTGTGCGACACACAGACGTGTTTGCGCAGGATGCGTGCAAGCGCATCACTGGTGCCCGCCACGTATGGGAGCACAATGCGAGGGCGCTTCGTCGTTTCCGTGCTGACCGACTCTCTTGTCCTGCTAGCTCGACGGCGGGAAGCACATTGGAATAAAGGCGCGTGTATAGCCATTCTTCTTCAGATCGGCCAAGCATAGGCTGCTGCCTGCTACTGCGGGCCTCGAACTTTAGTCGCCCCTGAGGAAGGGACAGAGTTGGTCGCGAAATGTTGGGTTCTAATAAATAATTTGGTTGGTGATAGTGTTTCTTAAACTAGTGGTTCATCACACCGATTAACAAGCTAATGGCAGAAGGAGCACAGGTAGCTTCTTCAAGAGCCTATATATGCTCTTTGCAACCTTGTGTTCTTATTCCATCATTTACTATCAGCCAAAAAGAACTCAGTACTCTGTTTGACAGCATTATCTGCACACTGGATTCACTTTCAGAGTTTATTTCGTTGCAACAAGGTGCCAATCACGACAAAGGCACTGGTCATCGAACAACAGAATGCCCAGTGCTCAGTTTAAAGGCAGCAAGGAAACAGAGGTAAACCTGCCAAGTACAATGATCAAGAACAATGTAGAAGCAGTGTTGTGTTGTGGCAATTATTCGAGGTAAATCTCTGTGCATCATCATTGTACAACAAAAAGAGTAAAAGCTGCGTCCAAGTGACGTAAAGCGTGAAAAAAAGAAAAAAGCTTTGCGGTATGACTTCCCTCTCAAAGAAGCATCGGCCCAATGCTCTACATTGAATAGAAAGGTAGGCAAAAATAAACATCAAGCAAAATATATACAGTGTCCATCAGTTATAATAGGGCTATAGGCACACAACATACAATTTCTGGACATGTATCATCCCTGGGGTGCTGTCAGCAGCATCTGGGGACAATTCCATAGCCCATTTCATCTAGATGAGTGAACTTGATTTGCGGAAACAGCAGCATAAAATTTATGGTTTTCATTAAATCTACGATGGTGATTCAGCATCCAAACCTAAAATCGGTCTGCTGGCTTGTAATCTTCATTGTCATTGTAGGTTACGTTAGGCATTGGTGCCTTGCTGGCTTTTTATGCGCAGCTGGGCGAGTCGTCGGGCTACTTCTGCACGCTGAAGGTAGGCAGTGACACTGAGGCTGTCCTTTTCCGTTACATGTGGCATCAGCATGACATCGAGCGCTGTATTAAGGCGAAAGCCTTTAAAGGGAAACTGCACCGGTTGTAGATTTTGATGAGTTTCAAGGAATCAAATGATTACAGCTTCCAGGTTAAGCATGCAAGATATCTTCGCGCTAGCGTTTCAAACAATGGCGCAAATAGCGATTTAAACCGCTTCAGCTATCGAGCTTCTCCTCACCACACAGCGACGTGTGGGGGGAACATAATGACATCATTGACGGCACCGGTATGTTTCCCGTGTAGAATGGCTTGGTTGGAAGAAGTAAAAACAAGGCTACCAAAATTGAAGGCCCAGAAACATTGTTTGATGGCATCAAAAAAAAAAGGCACCGCATGATGTGGGCGAAGGTAACGAAAAGAAAAAATACCGTCCTTGATGTCATCATCGAGCTTCTACGCAGTCCTTCAGTGCTGTGAGGAGAAGCTCGAATTGTAATCGTTGATTACTTCATCAGTTTTAAAGATAGCACACAAACACTTTGTAAGCATTACCGACAGCTTATGGAGAGTCAAATTCTTGAATGTCGCAGAATTCTCGAAAAGTGATGCAGCTGCGCTTTAATGGCTCATACTGTCGGCGTTCGTTCGGTCACATTATAGCTCTCAATCAAATTACATAACCTGAAACCGAAACTAATGTCATCGGAAAGATAAAAATCCTGCATCCCTCGCATCGCCAGCCTAAGCTTTAACCAACTGCGCCACGCCCGGGATCGTGAACTGCACATAAATCTTATCTGCAGTGGTTTGGTTTGGTTTGGTTTGCAGGATTTAACATCCCAAACCGACTCAGACTATGATAGATGCCGTAGTGGAGGACTCCGGAAATTTCGACCACCTGGGGTTCTTTAACGTGCACTGACATCGCATAGAACACAGGCGGCCTTGCTTTCGTCTCCAAAGCAAGGCCGCCTGTGCGCCGTCGAGCGCCGTAACCACTGCGCCACCCCGGCGGGCCCTTGTCTATCATGAGGATGAGTTAAAACACACATCATAATTATCCTTGTCTGCATGATGCTGATGCGGCCACTCCCCTTTGTAGCGAGGATCACAGAGTTCTTCATTAGGCCAATAAATAAAGGAGTAGAAAAAGAACAAAAACTATACCAACTGCTGTGCATTGGTCAAAAGTCCAGAAAAAAGAAAAGAGGAAGGAAAAGAAGGGGGGAGTCCTTCAACAATCTTCTCGTTTACGCCACCAGTCAAGGCGGTGCTTTGTCACCTCTACTGCCCTACCCAGGGTGTGCTCTTTGGGTGGTGACATAGACTGCAGACCAAGTGCTGTCGAAAGAGTCTCCATCAGTGCTGATATCGCAGTTGTAGGGGGGGGAGGGCCACAGTTTCGGGCACTCGATCACAACATGCTGTATGGTGCATATTTTGGCAGCGTAAAATTAAAGACAGGACTAAAAGAGAAAGACAAGGGACAAACGCTGAACTTCAACTGATAGTTTAATGGACGTAACATCAATATATACAAAAAGTTTTTCAACGCCATCACTTGAGCGCATGCTCCCAAACCTTCGCCTCTGCATTATCGAACAGATTAGAGCCTCATCACCTATGGTCTTTCTACGTTAACTAGTATGCTGTATGGTTTTATCGGCTGCGTCGCACTTGGAGCACTTGTGCGCAGAAAACCACTCCGTGCCTCGCAGAGTAACCCGCTGCCATCCACTGTCTCGTGTGTTGTCATAGATGTTCTCATTAGCGATCGTGTGTTTTGTGCTGGAGTCCACCGCCAGGGATGACTTCGCCCGTGCTTCGCTGTGCCATCTCTTCATTTCTGCTTCCCGAACCTGGTTATGGATCTGCTCTCTCCACGCAAGCTGGAATATCTCCAACAGGCCGGCTTGTGGAATTCCGTAATCCTCTGCCAACCTTCGCGTTCAAAGCATCCATCTGGTGTTGGAGCACTTGAGTACGATGTACTTGTATGCCTCGCTGGACCATCTATGGCAAAGTGCTCAGTCGGCGCTGCAAGGCAAGCTTGGCGGTTGTCTCACATGCGACGATAGTAGCGCTGACAATGACGCTGCAATTAGTGATAATGACAATGACGGCATTAGCAATGATAACGGTGCATTTAGTTGATAATGATAATGAGAGCAAACGTGATGCACCGTGTGCACCAGCAACGCTCAGCCTTTCGCACTTCTGCAGTGTAGATTCCACAGTGTTCTCGGAATTTTCGGGCTCCCTGCCATACACAAGGTGGAATGGAGTTTTTTTTAGATAGATAGATAATGTTTATTTGAGTGTGCCTCAACAGCCAAGTGGCCTAAAGGAGCGCTCACTAGGTCAGATACATCAGAGCACTTAATAACATTTAAAACCAGGCATGAAAACAACAATTATGCAAATATGTCCGTGTCAATAAACGCTTTGTTATACAAGCTTTGTATACGAGTCATTGGACAGTTGGCGTGCAAATCTGGATAAAATGTGTCAGAACATTTTGCAGCCTTTGCATGCGGCACACGAAAATTCAGTGACATCAGTAAGGTCTCACAGTTAATGAAACCACGCACAATTTTTTGCAAAAACTGCATGTCACGTATGAGTCGCCTGTCGCCAAGAGTACACATTTTGAGGTCTGCCAAGAGAGAATCGTAGTCGTAGAAACGGCGGCGTCCAATATATCTGTCATAAAAGATGCGTATGAACTTACGCTGGACATTTTCAATTTTTGCGCAATAGGTGGCAGATAAGTTATTCCAGGCCACTGACGCAAATCAAGACGCGGTCTCACAAGGGCACAGTATAGAGTGCGTAGGCATTCGTGCCGTTGAAATTTTTTTTGTTAGTCTAGAGATAAGACCGATATGTCTCAATGCGCGTAACACAATTGAATTTACATGCAATCTAAAATCAAGCCTTGAATCAACAACAACACCAAGGTCTCGTACATGGGCCACACGAGAAATATGACCCGCCAAAAGTGTATAATCAAACACAACTGCGTCGCGTTTCCTAGTTAGAGACAAGACTGCAGTTTTCTTAATATTCAACTTCAAGCGATTCAACAAACACCATTTCTCGACGTTGTTAATGTCAGCTTGCAATTGGCGGTAGTCCTCAATATCTTAAATATTACGGAATAATTTGAAATTATCTGCGAAGAGCAAAATTCTAGAGTTCTTGACATGTAACGGCAAATCATTAACAAACACTAAAAACAACAACGGTCCTAAGTTGGAGCCTTGAGGCACTCCCGAAGATGATAGAAATTGTTGGACACACAGCCGGAAAATCGGACCATGTTACGGCGGCTGCCAAGGTACAGTACATGGGGCAAAGTCCGTATCTTTCCATCTTCATCAGAAGTACCTCATGGGAAACCGTATCGAAAGCTTTAGTCATGTCAAAGTAGACTGCGTCTACCTGACCGCGATTAAATACATGTGGGCCAGTATAATCAAGAAAGCTGCATAAATTCGTTTCCACAGATCGACCTTTTAAAAGCCCGTGCTGCAGAATTGAGATCTTCTGCTTGAAGTATGAGCCCATGCGTTCGTACATAACCATTTCAAAAACTTTCGCAAAAGAACAAATCAGTGACACAGGTCGAAAGTTGTTCACATCACAAGCATCGCCAGACTTGAATACAGGAACAACTACTGACAATTTCCAATGACAAGAAAAAACACCAGTTTGCAATGATAAGTTGAACAAATGTGCTAAAACGGCCAAAAATGTCAGCGCATCCTTTGATTACGAAGCTAGGAATTTCATCAACTCCAGTTGAAAGTTTTGGCTTAAGTTTCTGAATCGCCAAAAGAACCTCATGCTGGGCAACATTATCATAAGCCAAACAGTCAGCGCTGTCTTCAGAAGTGATAAGAGCTGGTGCGTTATCATGGCGCACAAAACAAGAGCTGAAGTGATCAGCAAAAGCTTGGCACACATCTTGAGGTTTAAAACAGATACTATCGCCCGTCTTTATCACAGCAGCACTAACCTTATCATTTCGTTGCTTGCGCACAAAATCCCAAAAACTGTTTGGTTCCTTTTTGAAGTTCTGTTCAAGAAGTTTGTGGTACTCGGCTTCATCACGTGCAATCAGTTTTTTCACAATTTTTCTGCACAATGAATATCTTTGGTACCAATACTCACTTTCTGATTTCACGTAGAGTTTATGATACTTCTGTTTTTTCTTCAAGTAATGTCTCAAATCGCGCGAGAACCAGCAAGGAAATCTACACTTCTTCGATTTATGGCGTGGTATACATGTTTTCATTATACCCTGTACAACTGATGTAAGTAGCTCGACGCCTGTGTTTACATCATCAATCTCAAGCAATTCAGACCAGTCGTAGGCCTGAAGATCATTGTACAGCTTCAGGTAATTGCCATACGCGTATCTAAATTTTTCTGGCACCATCTCACGCACTGCACGAAAAGACAAAAAGAACGACAAGGTAAACGGGCAATGATATTTGTCTATCAGAACAAGAGGATCGCGCACCGCTTGCACGCCGAAAAGAGGCACATTAGATAGAATTAGGTCTAAAATGTTTCCAGCACAGTTCTTCATTGCATTGCATTGATGTAAACCACGGAAATTACTAAAATCAATTAAACATTCGGCTTTTTCTCGAGTTGCTGTGCAGTCACTAGTGACCAAACCAGTGGACCAATCGACCTTAGGAAGATTAAAGTCTCCGTAAATGTGAACCTTGTATTTCGAAAAATCGATTTTTTCCCCAATATCTAAGAAATGATCGGTAAAAACGTTAGGAGCAGAATTTGGTGGAAAGTAGTAACAGCCAACTAGATAGTGCGATTTGTCACATGTTGGAATTTCCAACCACACACATTCTTCGTATGTCTCCAGATCTGGTCTCCTAAATGCATTTAGCAAAGAACGGCAGGCAATCAGAACTCCGCCCCCGTATTTAATCTTGTCAGAATAGACCCTGTCGGCCCTGAAGACAGCATACTCATCTGTGAAATAAGACGCACTTGAACATGATGAGTTTAGCCACGTTTCTGTCAGGCATATAATGTCATACTCACATTCGTATGCATTCGCGAAGAGAGCTTCCGTTTTAGTTCGCAGCCCTCTCGTATTTTGGTAATACAGCTTAATTTCCTGTGCCATTTTCGGATGTAGCTAGAGCACCGTTAGGGTCATCAAAGCGCCGTGAGGACCACAGCTTTCCATAGAAAGGGCGAAATACACAACCATCAGGCCACACTTCCGGATTGTTCACAAGTTCAAATAAATGCTCATCCAGAGAAACGTGAAATGAGCAATATGTATCGTACTTCGTTTTGAGTTTCGTGCAAGTAACAACTTTGTCACCTATTGCATTCGCCAAAAGTTCCTGTATGTCCGACGCCGTTGTTGTCGGGTCCAGGCGAGAAACAAATAAGCTTTTCTTCGCCGGTAGTTTGGGCGCTACTTTAAGCATGGATTGCTTAGATGTGCCAAACGTTGCTCGAGGCCGAGAGGGTTGGCTCACCGCTTTCAACGGGCGTGGCAGATGAGTACTCCGGTCCTGAGCAGGAGGCTTCGGAGGAGGGGCCGACATTCCAGCGGGAAGATTTACCGCCACAGCTGAAGCGTAGTTGCGAGATTCCGAGCAGTCAGAATTCGAACACTCACACTGGCTGGCGGTACGAACAGATGCACTCGGGCCACTCAAAGATTCACGCAGTAGCGCGTTTTCCGCACGAAGCCGTCGCACCTCATCCGTCAACGCATCCATTCGACTAGCCATTTCCCGTAGCATTAAAATAACACTCGAGGAAGCACTGACGGATTCTGAATCTTGAAAATCCAGGGAAGAGCGTTGCGCTTCGGGGGGCGTTTCCGTGTTGCTAGTTCCGCAGATAAGCCCCTCCGCCGAAGGATCACGCCGCTTCACGCAATGAACACATTTGTACTTGCTGGCCCCGGATTC
The DNA here is from genome assembly GCA_023969395.1 of Amblyomma maculatum. NCBI lineage: Eukaryota > Metazoa > Arthropoda > Arachnida > Ixodida > Ixodidae > Amblyomma > Amblyomma maculatum. The sequence continues at coordinate 21,034 of JAJIZL010013996.1, read as the reverse complement.
CATTAGGATGTTGTATTCCTCGGCCTGTATGTTGATGCATTTGCAGTGAAAACGCTGTTTGCAAGACGCGCACGGCAAAAATTGCTGCCTACCACGAATGGGCTGGGAGCAGCGCGCACATGCGTCCGCATCGGCCGCCATCTTGGCTTTTTTCAACAGTGTTGAGTTGACCTGCTTCTCCGCTCCTAGCCGGCAGCAACACAGCGGCGGGCTACTGTGCTGACATTATAGCGAGAAACTAGTTACATCGGCTTAACTTTCAGGCCGACTGACTGCTAATGCATGCAAGGAGGACAATGCCACGGACAACGAGAAGTGGGTTTTTTACACGACGGATATTATGATGTGCTTCTCGCTTTCTACAACGATAATTAGTCTGAAGAAGCCTTTGGCCCTTTGCTTCGGCGTTGCGAGTCAGGTAGTCAGTTGCTACTATTATCCACTTGTTGCTAGATGTCAATGTCTGGAAATGACCTAGTAAGTCCATGCCGATCTGTTGGAATGGCCTCGCAAGTGATTGGTTTGGTTGTATATCCTGCAGTCTTGTTAGCAGTGTTCGGTGGCGTTAGCAGTCGCAGCAACTCCTGACACAGTGCGTGACATTAGCAGATAGACGAGACCTATATGGGCCCATATTATTTAACCTGAATGCGACTGAGAGTAAAATAAAGTTTAGACGCCCAGCTGTGGGCTCATCATGAGGGGCCTGTAGGATTTCATAGAGAAGGCCCACAGGGTCAAGTAAGTAGGCGGTCAGGGTGCGAACGCCATTGTAAAGCGCAAGGGAGGCTAGTCCACGTTTGAACACTCTAAGTGGCAAGGATGACTTTCCTTCAAGGTAGTCGAAGTCTGAGTGCTGAAGTTGCGTGAAGTAGGCCCCAAAATAGCATCGTTATTGCCTTCTTCCAGCACTTTTGGACAGGGGCTCGTGAAAAGCAGCACCAATGTGTGCGTGGCCAAAATAGGTGTTTAGAGCAGCTCTTGGAGTAAGCAAATATGCTTTTTGGAGCAGCTAAATGGAGCAGAAAGCAGGAGACGTTCTGAAACAGCTGTGGAGCAGAAATGTTAATGTTTTATAGCAGAAATATCGGCTTTTTGAAGAAACTTCAGAGCATGTGGTCAATTAAATCTCCAATAAGCCATAAAGGCCTTTCTACCCTTCTTGGCAGCAGAAATTGTGCTGCTTACAAGCAGGCCAGCTGTGTTCTGAAGATGTTTTTACTGCGGACTGACTGTAACCAACATGTGACCAGCGTGCAGTTTAAAGGCCCATTCACGATTGAGGATTGCAAAGGGTGTGCGATTAAGGAACCGCTCAGGTTGGCTGATGTTTGCACTTGCAAAGGCAACCTGTAGGTCGCTTTCCCAAATTGGCCTCGTTCAGAACGAGACTTGTCGACCTTGACTGCTCACCAAAACAGAAGCCGGATGTAAACTGAACTTCGATTCATATCAACTGTGTTGCTGATTGGTTATCGATTTAAGACCAGGAAGGAAATGTTGGACATATGCCTTTTTATATATGGGAGCACTTGTTGATAAACAAGCTAACTCTCAAAACGTAAGAATAATGTGCTTGAGATTGTATGCTTAAATAATACAGCATGAGCACATCTATTTTGGCCTTCTTGACAATCTCTAGACGAAGCCCAAAACAAGTCCAAGGATCGCTAAGGTTGCACACTATAGGGACCGGGCAGCTGTACGGGTGGCGCCGCTTCTCGGCGCATCGCTCAAACGCCGGAATGCGCCGGCCCCGGCCGGCGCATTGCCAGCGCATTGGAGCGTACTGTTTGTCATTGGTTTTTCTGGAAATTGGAAATCCTAGGTTTAGATGACGTTGTGCATGAATATACTATCCTCAAGAGAACAGAAAGTTGGGCTAGTTGTGTGAATATGTCCAGTGAAATGAAGTCTGGCCAAACAAGGCTGGCGAAACGTGGTGCTGTTGGCTCCTCTGGCAGCTACGCAAACACGTCGGACGTTTTTAAGTCGATTCTTTTCTACGGGTTTCCACAGAAGCATGATTGGCGGGTGACCTAAGCATGATTCTTTGAAAGGCAAAGGCACGAATCTACGTATTTGGTTACTGTGTGATCATGGAAAGTGTCAAATTTTTTAAATTCCGCTTGCTACCGGATGCTCTGTGCCTTCTGTTCCCCAGGAGTGACGGCACGAGAGTCTCGGAGTCGAAACCGCACTCCTTCATCTGTAGTCACTTTATTGACAATTGGAAATCGAAATAACCCTAGTAAGTTACAACGCTAGCATTTCCCCGCCTGTGTACAAGAAAACCCCAGCACGGAAAAAGAAAAGGCAGCTCCACCATCGTCGTTCGGGCTGCGTTACAATCTTCAGTGATGGGCAGAGACAATGTTTGTGCAGATACTTTCGCTGACATAGTAAAGATAATTTACTTTTTTCTCTTAACAGAAAGAGCAGATAGGAGACATGAACAATTCCTATTACCATGATCTTGTCATTTTTCCTCTTTTCGTTTGTCAACCAATGAAAATGTGCTGAGAGCTCTTCGTTGATACTCTTGGAATTTGTTAACATTTGTCTGTGGCATGTCCATTTTGCCTAATACAATCACTCATTTCACAGCTCAATCAATTTCGAATGGTCACAAAATCTGCTATCGGCTTCATATAAAAGTCGAACAAGAAAAAAAAATGCAATTTAATGTGTGGAAACGAGCATAAACGTAGCATTTTTTTTGTAATTTCGAAGGCCGTGTAGCAGTTTTTTTTTTCGCATTCACGTTGCACCTGACACGGCTTTACGTATTTTCTCAGCAGCGTCCATTTCCTGGCCCGCCTAAATACATGTGTTTCTCATCGGCGTTTTAGTGAACGTGAGATTTCCTGATTGTGGCGTAGTATGACAAGACCGTTTTACTCTCTCAGAAATTGCTTCTATGGCCAATGTAAACAGATTTAGCAGCAGTCCGGCAAGCTGCAGTGACAAAGTTGTAAAAGGAATGGCTTTCAGTTATCCGGATTCCTTTACGTGCAAATAGAAAACTATATACATGGTCGTGTCCCCTCACACTCATCAGGTATCGAGGTCAGCTAGGTATCGGCCCCGCAAGTTCGTGGTACGCTGAGAAAGCCTTAGCGAACCAGCCATCAGAGGGATTCATTTAACAATAGAACGCTCTCTTAGTTGTTGGTGGCTTATCTTACAACACATCACACTGTGTGTGTGTTTTTTTTTTCGATTGTATTTAACAGTTTACGGTATTGGACTACTGCCTTCAAATGTTCAAGGCAGCTGCGGTCAATCGTATTGAACTTCCGGCGCTGAGAGAATGCCTAAATAAGCAAAAGCCAAATACCACCAAGATTTTTATCATAGCTTGTGTCCGAAAAAATAGGGCCGCTGATAGCAGGAAATTTATTTTTTTTCTTTTCACAACCTCCGCAGCATGTCGAGAGAAAGGTATTTATAGTATAATATTTTCTAAGTCAATTAATGTAGCAGCTCCGACGTGTTCAACAAGCGCATTGTCGTGAATGTAAAAATGATGCTGAGGTGGTATTACTCATTTAGCTTATATTATGATTAAGTTTGATGGTCTTAAGGCCGGGTTCAGTGAGCTATTGTAGCGTAATTGTGCAGGAAGTCCTGGAAGTATATGTGTGTTTGCTATTCCAACCATAAATAGGATCCTACTTTTGTCTTGCTTGTTTATTTTTCTCCTTTTACAGCTCTCGTTGCAAGGTTGAAACTGGAATGTCATTTGCTATTATTCTACTCTGAATCGTTTGAGCCCAGCTATTACCAAAAAAGACAGGTGCAGCATCTTTTTCATTTTACATGAACGCTGACCATTACAACTACCACTACTACGGCGCCACGGCTCGGCGGTATTTGATCTTCAGGCAGGTTTCGACTAGACCTAATATAAGATGGACGCGCAGTGCAGGCGCAATTCCCGTCTTCGAAGTTGCCTTAACAAGTACCTAACGAAGGTGTTCCTAGCGCTTGGTGAAATCACGCGCGGCATTTTCGAGTATATAACAGAAATACCATGCGCCGGGCGGTTTCAAAAAAAGAAAAAAGAAATGAAAACACGCACGCCCTGCCGAGAACGGCCCTTTTATTTTTCAAGATTTCCCGGTCAAACTATCCTCTTTGCGATTGCTCAACGCAGCTCAAAGCTCTCAAAGCCACACTGCAAAACGACGGGTAGGAACAGGCTCAAAAATGCCTCGCAGAACGGAAAGCTGCCTCGGCATTCCGCTGTTTCGGCACTCCGCCGCGGGTGGCGTTGTTCCACCTAGGTGAAGGTGGCGCCATACAATGGGCGCCCGGTCCCTCTAGTGAAGGCTTGCCAAAGTAAAAAAAATATGCGAATGAAATATTTTTGCTGAAGAAAAAAAAAGGCTCTCAGTGACCACAATCCACGGCATGCATGCAAGAGTGCCGCAGTCACCATGAATAGCAGAAAACATGGGGATGATATTGTGTGACGTCAGCGGCCAAGGCTGCCAAACTATAAAGCTGCTTTCGCTATTAATAATAAAAATTCATTTTAAACTATCTACTGCACTGAAATCTCAAATTTCGAGGATTTATAATTAACGTGAATGGAGTGAAATGCAATAATCAGTTTATGCTCAAATTTTAGCTGTCATGACCCCTTTAAAGCATATGGTACCAGCATAAGAAACACTTCAGAATTATATGAAAATGTCACTGAACTACGAGCACGTGAATGAATTAAGCTGCTAAATTTGAAAATACACAAGACGCGGGCAGAGTCATTAAATAGAGCCCTAGAACATAATTTTTTCCACCCCCTCACCTTCAGGTGCATTATCTGCTCTGGTTTAGAGCTCTGCTCTTAGTTTAGTAACTTCACATAAAAACAGAACCTCATCTGGACTAGAACTTCTCTATGCGAAGAGTAATTTTTCAGTCATGGGCAGAATATCCAGGCTCGGGAACCTCTGGGCTTTTCAAAAACATCGCAAAATTATGAATGCTGCTTGTCTTAATCTCAATTATTGAAATGAAACAAATAATTTAAAAAAAATCGAATTTTCCAGCGTGTTTACAAGCTTTGCAAGCTCTGCAGACGTATAAAGAAGACCTCGGTGGTCAAAATTTGAGATGAATTCGTTTTCTTTTTTTTTGCACACATAATTTGCTCAAAATTAGATGCAGAATAAGTACTGCATTTTGATTTGTGCCTGAACTTTCGGGCCACATATCTTGCAATATACCGGGTGCGCAAGGCATTTGAGGATGCAATGTTGGCTTCAGGCACAGAATATCTCCAGCAAATATCTTCCCAGAATATTTCCAGCTTTGCAGAGTTTTAGGACCTGTTCTATGTACATTGTGCATGTTTCACCAGACCCTTTGGCTCGCTGGAATAAAGTCTGCTCAGCGCATTTCCGTTTTGCCGTGGTATCCCCGAAACAATTTCGAATCTCCTCTTCAAAACGCTCCCAGCTCGTTAAGGACGCTTCATGGTTCTCAAACCATGTCAGGGCTGTGGAGTCCAAGAAAAAAAAAAAAACATTTGCCAGCATTACGGGGGCATCCCAGCGATTGTACTTGCTCACCCGCTGGTAATTGGTGAGCCAGTCGTCCACGTCTTCGCCAGCCTTGCCAGAAAAGGTCCGCGGCTCATGGTAATGCTGCCATGCGGGTGCCGCTGGACCTGGCTGCCGTGCATCGCCGTCTTGAATCATTGTGGGTGTCAAAGGGGGGAGCCCAGCGAGTCGTCGGCTTGAACGAGGTAGAGAGGAATCCGTGGTGATCTTTCAGCACCTTCCACCACACTGTTAAGGTTTATTTACAAAGTGGTTCTGCCCCTTAGCCTGATGTGCTAACCATGATATAGTGAGCTTCCTCTTCTTTCACTTCTATTCCGGAGAGCCTCTTTTTGCACTTCCTTGCTCTCTTCTGTTCGCATGCCTGACAATATATATTTTCACCAAACTTTAGGAGATATTTCTCTTACTGTTTATTTTCACATTACTCAATGAATGCGCCACTTGCAGCAATAACCAATTCAATTCGGCTTCGGAAATGGCTGCATGCACGGATCAGGTGGTTCTTAGAGGTACTGCCCATTGAGTTCGCAGTGGCGACCTTCAGAGTTTTTTGTATTATGTGGTCTTTTGTCGGCTTCTCTCTCAACGACGTCGAGTGGATTCAAATCTGGACAACTAGGAGGCCACAAGTTGGGAGTGATGTGATTATTGGAAGTTGTTGGCCAGCCACTCATGGGTGACGCAGGCGGTGTGGGCGAGAGCCGAATGTTGCTGAAAGACACAAGGTTTTCCTTTCGAAACAGTATCGGTCCAGAGCTTCACAACGGTGGCAAGCACCTCTGGTTACTCAGCAGCATTAACGCGGAGTCCATCTGCAAAACAGTGTGGCAGCATGACATCACCCTTGTTGCTGACGGCTGCTGACACCATCACACACAGAAATTTTGTGTGCAATGCTGTCGGCACCTCATTAGCGCTTCCGTAAAGCCATCTTTCATTATGGCAATTAGCTTTTTGGTCTTGATCGAAGTTCTTTTCATCTGCAAGAAAAAAAAAGAGCATTCCAGGCTCTTCAGCTTGCCTAGCAAGTGCTTGGACCAGAGCAGACAATTCTCCCGAGCTTTACCAGAAAAGAATTGCGCCCTCCTCATGACACAGAAATGGTACCGCACGTCCTCGTGCACAGCAAGCCTGACAGCTGACTCTGCGACATCGAGCTCCTTTGCAATGGCCCGCATTGACTTCTCTGGGTTGTCACTCACGATGACTTGCAGCCTCTGAAGAAAATCAGGTGTTCCGACGACGTCTGACCGCTGATTGTGTTTTTTCCTTTTCGCCACAGATGCCACGTCACCGTCACAGCACATCAGTTCTGTTCGCACCTTGTTAACAAAAGACTTCGCTACATTCAGAAAGTTGGCAATTTCCAAGTCGCTATGGCGCGCGGCCAGTGCGATGAGGACTGCATGGCGTTTCATTTCCTGCGTCAACTTGTACGCTTCCATTATTCAACAAACTGCGCAGTATAAATGATAAGGGGTCAACCAACAAGAAGCCGCATGCCTAGATACATATGCTGAGCCTGCTGGTGTCTATGGCGATAAGGAGTAGTAACCTCAAATACCTCATGCACCCAGTGAGCTACGAGACTGCTATAACTGTGCCTAGTGATGGGCAATCAAAGTAGCTTCAACGTCCTCGAGCCTTCCCTCGTGAAGCAAGTGGTCAAATTCATCATTCGCAAAGAACACGTGAGCAAAAAAAAAAGAGAAATTACAGGCTCTCAATTTGTGTTTGAAGTTTTCAGGTGCAATCAAATCTATTCGCTACAACCGATCATGCTTCGAAAATCTTAATGAAAAGCATGGGTAAAAAATTGTTCAGAGTGCAATATGAAAGACCTGCAGTAGACCTGCAAGTAGTGCTAAAGGAACACTGAAAGAAAAAGTAGGCTTGCAGCGATGGTATACTGGCTCCTAATCACAAAAACACCACTTTCACTGAAAACAAAACTCTTATAAGGTAGAAAAAAGAGAACAAAAATGCAGGCATTGCAGAAATACAGAAATCGCAAGTGCATGCACAATGACATGCAAGGGATCCCGGAGGCTGCCTAACATGTATTATGGTTGCATGTTTGAATTGTTAACTTTTATTTCAAAAATGGCAAAAAGACAGGCTAAATATTGGAAGCCAAAAATAAATTTGCGCTTGGCAGTGCCACAGGCAGTCAGTTTCGTTTTGGTATGTTTTGGTTCTTTGAAGTCACAGCTATGCATTTGGCATGCCCACATGGTTTCATTTTTGATATACATGCTTTGGTTTACAAGTGCGGAGCAGCAGAGTTTTCCTCTGATGAAGTTCATGCCTCAGTAAGCGCTTCTCTATTGAAAAATCTGGTATGAAATGCACACAGGATTAAGTTATAACTTACTGGGCAGAATAAACCTGCACAGACCCGAGTGGAGCTGGGAAAGAAAAGAAAGGCTGGAAAAAGTAAGATTTAAAATGGCATGGGTGCTTAAAAAAACAAAAAAAAACAGCCTCGAAAGGGATTTAATCCTAAGTCCTTTGGAGTTTTAAATGTCTTAGCCATTGCGCCACACGAACAGCTGAGACCTCTCGCATTACATTACTTGTGTAGTGCAATTGCATTTTTTACACATGTTTTTCACTCACCGCTAAACAATTGCATCCCAAGTGTGCTGAATGCTTTTGCTGGCTGTTAATAGTGTCACCGATGTCTCATATCTATGATAAGCATAGGAGTTTGCCAAACTATCTCGTAATATTTCTATTTCTCTATTTCCTGCTGCCCAGCGTGCATGCACAGACCTTACTGGCACATCAGTTTGCCATCTGCAGGGCAGCGACGCTAGAGTACACCACATAAGGTGTAGACACCCAAGGAAGCATTGAACGAAAGGGAGCTCAGTTGGTTCATATTAAGAAATACAATAGTGAAGGAAACGAAATAAATTGAACAAAACAGGCCCTGTGTACCCCTTTTTTCTTTTAACTTTCTGCCACAATGCATTGCTCACCCCTTGCTGCTATTCAAAAAAGACCATCTGTAGCAGTCTTTACTTGTCACTCGTGATGGTAGCTCGGCAATGTCAGTGGCCGTATCCATAGCTTCGCTAGCTACAAACTTTGCCGCCACGTCGGCGCTCATACATTCTATCCTGTTAGTCAAGTGACCTCAACTCTAAAAAGCACCGCATGCTCTGTGGGTGCCAAGGTCAAGATTCACTGCGAGAACTTTGCAGTCAAGCTCAGGATCTATGCCTGGTGCAAACAAATAGACGGCTTTGGCGAACTGTAGCTTTAATTTCAGCTGCTGCTAGATTGCACTGCTCGCTATGCATCAAGAATCACGGAGTTATGTTTACACCATCGTTTGCGTCATTTTCCCAAGTCTAAATCCCTTGGAAGGAAAACAGACCTCTTCAACTTCAAATGAAATATTTCGGCAAGAAATGTGTCTTGCTGCCGGACAAGCGACAAAAAAGTCACGAAACACTGCACTATTAGATTCTGGCAACAAAAAATATTGTGATGGGTCCCATACTGCAGAAAATCTGGCATCCATGAAAAATTATGGGCATGTATCTGGCAAGTGGCAGGAAGGTGACGCAGCACTGCAATGACTGTCCGTTGCGTGACATCACAAGGCCACTTGACATGACCAAGTCAGCAGGTGCTGCCACACAGGGTGCTTTTTATGGTATCAAGTTAAAAAGGAATACAAAGAGAACATCGCTTGGAGCAATTACGCGCCACTATTTGTTTCGTGCAGGTGTATCCGTGACAAAGGTTTGTGCATGCAGGGCTACCTGGAATCACTTGAGGCAAATCCTTAAAGCCTTTGTTATGAAATATTAAAAATTGTAGAGGTTCAGCTCTCTTTGAACCAAGTCAAGAGCATTAGCCATCGGCCGGTGCCGCATTTGTAGCTGCCGCTTCAGTCTTGGCTTGATTCCGCATTTGGTAAGCTTCTTGGCAAGAGGCTAGTCTGGCTTCTCGTTCGATGTCTTGGCAACCTGTCTGGCATGGTTGCAGTCTCTGTCTTTGGCACAAGTGAATTCCTCTACACCACACTGCCTCCTTTTGTCATGCCGCCTGGTGAATTCGCCCAACATTATGCTCGCGGTCTCGACTGCACTTACCGAGAAATGTTTTAAAGCAACGAATAGAATATAGGTGCACAAAACACAGACAACAGAACATGTTGGTGCCGCTGCAAATGAATGAACGAAATAGCTATTAGAAATGACAGCAGTGCCTACTCTGCTGGCAGAAATCTTGAGCAAAAATTTCTGATCAATTGTCCCTAATTGGCTATACAAGGCCATGCGGCATTTTCTTATGAAAATAGCAGTGACTGAAATTTTTCATACTTTCACAATCATCTTTCAGCAAATAATGACCTGCTTTTGTTTCGCACTACATGCGCCATAGTGTCAGCAAATAAATTGCAATGCTGTTTGTACAGCAAGCGACTGCAGGCAAGGGACACGTCTGGGTGATATTTTTGAGGTAGTCGTGTAAGCCAGATATCATCCAAGTTTCCGGGGCAAAAAAATTATGGCATGTAATTTCTTCCTAACAAAGATTACCAAAGTACTGCCTGCTGAGAACTTATTCTCGGCAAATAATTTCAACAGTGTATGGAGCAGAGCATGAATTCGGGCAGCCCGAAAACCTGGGCCGGGCTGGAAAATTGCCATTTTTATGGGTCTGGACCTGGCTCGGGCTTGACATGCAGGCCTGGGCTTGCAGTGGCGGAACCAGGCCAGGCTGGGTAAAGCTGTGTATGGCTTCTTTTGGAGATGGAATTCGAGCACTAAAATCATTCCAGTGGTTTATGAATGAACCACTACTAGTACATATGTTGACAAAGAATGAGAGAAAGCTCATTTGTAAACAGAGTTTAATCAGTGCCACTCGGTATTTTGTCCAAGTAATTTAGTACGAACATGCCGGGCTACATTCACTGACACAAGTGAAAAAAGTTAAAAAGGAAAGGCTCAAAACTCGATAGCGAACTGTACTACAATGGAGGTGTTATGAAGTGCTGTAACCTGTCATGCATGACACAGCCCGTTTGCATAAGCACGTGCCTACTGAAGTACTCAACGCCATCAGCTTAGGATTTCTCAGCAATCAGTGAGCAAGAGGGTAGCTTCTAACCTTTGTGTTACTGCTAACGGCTGGACATTTGAAGCCTCATAACAGCCCATGGACAAGGACCTTCAATTGACTGCTCGGCAGGCAGCCATCTGTTCATAAAAATTCTGACTGTCTGCTTTGCCCCCCCCCCCCCCTCCAAAGAATGTCTCTACGCTACAACAAATGCTGTAGGATAAGAGCTTATTGCTTTAGGAATCTTTACATATCAAATAACATATACATGCACAATGAACAGACACTACCGCTTTTCGTCTCCACAGAGATGTGGCAATGTGGCTGTGATTTCTTCAATGAATATGTAAATTTTGGTTTTTTCTGCCCTAGCCCACTCATGTTCCTGGGGCAAAGTTGCCAGGGGCAGCCTTTTTGTAGGTGATTAAGCAAAGAACTTGCACCAAGAGCCAATTGCTTATAAGGAGTCATAGTTAAAATGCCCGTAATCCATACCTTTTAAATGTACATTGTGCTAGATAGCTTTACATAAAATGTCTTCTCAAAATATTCTTCACCAAGCCATTGCTTCTGTAGGTGCTTTAACTGAGCCCTTCTCTACCAAGAATATTTTGCAAGGTTTGTCTCTCATCTTGATTTATTGTTATGTGCTAGTTAAGCAATACATTTTTAAGGCGTCTGCTCAGACTTACTTTGCAGGTTTGGCACGGGCCCTGTCGTGGAAGCGCAGGCCGGGTCCGGGCCATGTAATCATTGCCGATGGGCAACCATGGGCCCGGGATGGTCTTCAAACGCGGGCCAGGGAAGGGGCTGGAAAATCCAACCCGTGCAGGGCTCTAGTAAGGAGTGTAAGAAACTAAAGGTACATACAGGAAAGAAAAATCACACACACATAAGGGGAGTTCAGTAGCGAGTTTATTAATTCGAAGCACCGCTACGTGGTCTCCGTGCTACAATGGAATTGTCTAAACGGTATTTACGTTATCAATTCTGTTGTCTCAACAGAGCTTATCCTTTTGTCGTACCCGACGCAAACTAGGTAAAATTTCATCAAGGGTACGCAGAATATCATCCATATAGACCTCCTTCACTCCGGCTACGTCACGAAAATGCGGTGGCGCTGTCGTCGTTAGTGACTTTCGCGTCGTAGGCAAAAACACGCTTCAGTCGCTTTGTCTACCGTGATTGTGCGATGGCTTGCTGCTGCCGGGGAATGCAGGCTGCCGGGGAATGCAGAGCACCATGCCGACTAATCGCGTCGCTATGACATGTGTTGAAAGACACACAAGAGGAAGTTTAGTAAGCTTGCATAGGTTTCTTGCCGACAATGGTCGCCGTAAACAGTGGTGGGCCGCCGCGGTGAAGCGCCAAGGCTGGATACCGACGCCTGCTCATCGAATATGCGGCAAATACTTCGTCACGGCTAAGCTGTAACTTATTCACCTTTACGCCAGAGCGGTCTACCGGATCAAAGGTCGCGCATATCTCGAGTTTGGCCTTTTTACGACGCGTGATAAGATCTCGGTACTGTTTTAGTGCTGGTGCGGGCGCGGGTGCGCAGGTAACATATGTACACGAGGCAGTCATATATATGTTGTAATGCGTAGGCCTGTTTCTTTGTTGGAGCATGCGTAGATGTTTTACCTTTGTAAACGGTTCCTCAAGCCCGTTTTTTCGCTGTGTATATAAGCGCAGTGAGCTGCTACGCAAGTGATCTGTGTAGCACTCCTCGATCCGTGATGTACCATATTGCATGGCTAAACTTCGCCGCGTTCACGCCAAATTATTTTAATATACTTCCTGATGAAGATTTCCACTTCACGTTGACAGCTACTGATTTGGATTGGAGCTGCATTTTTTATTTATGCCGAGCGCTTTTATTTGTATTCACAGCGACTGATTGCGAATGCGAGTTGTGGGGTTTATCCTACATTGAAACGCGGTCACAGTGGCCGAGGCCGAACTGGGCCGCCCTAACTACGGAATCACGGGTGAAGGTAAAAACGGCCTCAGAAAAGAGTTCCTCAGAAGATACAGCCCCGAAAAAAGGTCCCTGAAATATATAGCCCCGGAATAATCGTCCAGAAAGGTCCTATCAGGAAGCGGCCCCTAGGAAAAAATGTCACCGAAGAAATTGGCTGAAAATCTGCCCGGAACTCACTTTGCGAAAAAATTGAACATCTTATTGGATGCCTTTTTTTTTTTTTTAGAATAGATGTAATTATTGTTTGGGCACTATGCCCTCTGGCTGTTTTACAGGTTTGCAGTGTTACGTTTGGGGGTCGCGAGTGCCGGGGTAGCGTACCGCTGCGGAGCGCGGCCTCTCGGTAGCGTTGGCCTGGCGGCTCCGTGGACGGCGGACGGCATCAAAGGTGCCAGCAAAGACGAGGCGTCTTCTAACGAAACAACCTTTACTGCAACATCATGAAGAAACGGGCAGTGAAGCTGACCCGGAGAGATTACAGACACTCTCACACAGCTGGTGTCTAGCGTCGTGCCAACGGCGCGTCAAAGTAGTCTCTGTCTCAGCGGAGTCGGCCGCTGCTTTTTATAGTTTTTCCAGTTCACAGGGAAAGGGTAAACCCTCACAGGAAAGGGAGAGCCAAACATGTTGGTTCACGACGAATGACTCAATCGCAGGTGTTCCGACCTCATCTCCTCCACCTCCTGCAGACAGGAGAGGGCGACGCACTTTCCCTCGAGCTCCAGGCTTGGCCACCTTTTGCACACACACGCACGCACACACATTTGGCGCGTGGCAGGAACACGCTGAGACTTGTCGGCGGGAGGAAGCGTTGCGCGGCCGATGAACGGCGTCGAAATGGCCGATCCGCTCGCGGTTCTGCCTGTTGCTATGCGGTGGCCGCGTCAGCTGTCCCACTTGTCGGTGGAGAAACGTAACAGACTGCCCCGCCGGGGAAGGGAGATCCCGAAGGGCAGGGGACTGCATCCGCTGTACGGAGGGATCGGGATGTTGCTGCTAGCCGGGTTCATCCGACTCTGTTTCTCTTGAGCCAGTCAGCCTGAAGAATTCCTTGGCAAGTCCGGGTTTCCAAGGCACTCTGCAACTTGTCTTCAGGAGAGATTTCTGACAACCCACAACGTCACAACCATGCTAAAAACTCAACCGGTCAGCCAGCAAGCACGGCACAAACTTCACTAAGTTCCGCCAGACTCTTTCCCTCTTATGCCCCCATCAATCTTAAAGGGCAGCTTAGCAGCACTTGGAACGCGTCCACAAATTTGAAAATCGCATTTTCAAAACAGCATTTCAAACAAAGATACTACAATACAAATGTTCAAAATCCTATGTCAGGAAGAAAAACACCAAGAAGTGAAAACTGGGGCTTCTTCTCATGTTATGGGCTCCGACTTAAGCCATCGGCGTTACCGTTGAGATCACCCGTTTCACTAATGCTTCGGCTGTCCGTTTCACGGAACAACCGTAACTTCCTGTTTCTGTGCATATACCTACATGAGGATGAATCACTCACTTTCATGAACAACCTATCCCTCTCCTTACGGGTTGCGCACCAGTCACGCATTTTCTCGGCACGGGCGCATTTGTGCCTTAGGGATAGTCGCTTTCTTTTTCGCGATAGCCTCAACTTGCTCCACTCTTTCTCGCGCCTGCCTTTCCGTTTCTTTTTACGGCAGCACTGAAACACAGGCTTTCTGCTTTCTTTTTGCAACCGTTTCAGTTTTCTCTCCTTACGATGGCAGCATTCTTTCTCGCGCCTGGCCTTTCGCGTTTTTCGTCGGCAGCGCTGGAATACTAGCCTTCTGCTTTCTTTTTGCAATCGTTTGAGTTTGCTCTCCTTACGATGGCAGCATTCTTTCTCGCGTCTGCCTTTCCGCGTTTTTCGGTGGCAGCACTGGAATACTCTAGTCCTACTTTCTTTCGGCGCGAGCTCTGGCAAGCTAGCGGTAACCGGAGCTAGTAGGACACCGGTGTCGTCTGAGTGGTCAAAGTGCGGCGCCGCGTCTGCATCGCGGCCAGCAGCGCATGACTCACCTCCAGACAAGTCCGCACAACAACTGCTCACGCCAGCCCTCAAGCTGGGCATTTCCTGTGGCGGCGCCGCGGCTGCATCGCATGACTCACTTTCAGTCAAATCCGAACAACAACCGCTCATGCCAGCCCTCAAGCTAGGCATTTCCTCTGGCGGCTCGCCACTCACGTCATCTCGCTCAGAGCTAACCGGCGCACGATCAAGCTCTTTCGACACCTGGGGCGCTTCGGATAGCGTGAGGGTCATGTGTGCTACGTCCGCGTTCGCACTGGGGTTGCTTTCGCGAATACAACCTAGCGTGGTATCAGGGCACGAACGATTCTGACTCTGCTCTGGTCGCTCGCTGTCGCCTTCGCAAGTCTCGCTGTCTACAGCGGACGCGCACTCCTCGTCGGTCTGCCCTGGCTGATCACAACTCGCGGGCTGCGCTGTTTCCCTGATCGGCACTTCGTTTCTCTGCTTGCCCTGCTCTACGACACAGCTGATTTCGAAAACCGAAATTTTCTTATTTCCTAGCTGGTTTCCACATCCGCCATACTCTCCACAAGCTTCTGCTTTCGACTTGAGAGGCGGTTCAGTTATTGCCAGTTCCCCACTCTCATTTGATGGAACTGTATCTCCTACAGCTATTTGGGTCGGCGTGCAGTTCACCTCGCTTCCCAGACGGCCATAGACGTCCGACGGTCGACCGACGGACGTACTTTTTCGGACCTTCGGACATCCGACGGAAGTCCGGTTATGTTCGATATACGTACAGCGGACGTCCGTCGGACTATCGTTCGTGGATCCGGATCGCGTCCCATGGACGTCCGACGGGCAGCCGGAGGCGGACATTCGGACGTTTCCCGGAACATGCTTGCAGGGCCCGCTGTTGGTGTAAAAACTTGCCAATAACATTCGTGTAAAGCTCAGCATGTGCCATGGAAATTTCAGTCACACACTAGTGCTCAATGCCTTTGTTGTGAGAGTAAAGCAGACAATAGAATATGCAACAGGTTCAAGTTTCCTGTTGTCTGCTTTACTTTCACACACAAAGCACTGAACAGTAGTGTGGAATTAAAACTTCCATCAAAGAGGCACATATGCTAGCTGAGCTTTACACAAATGCACCATTCCTGAAAACATGCTAAGTGCATAGGCATACCAGCATGCGAGGTTGTAAAAAAATCATTTTTTTTGCTTTATTGCAAAAACTGCATGCATAAATAGTCTACACTAAAAAAATATCGATGTTAAGGAATGGCATGGTAAAATGCAGGCCAACTGGAGTATTAAGAATCTACTTGAATAATTTTTTTTAATTATCCTTGGCCGTGACAGCTCTTCCCTTGGGGAGGTGGTGGAGGAAAAGGTATTTATTGAAACCTAATATTTCGGAATTAGCGAGGAGATGATCAGGCCGGGATTCCAGGAGCAGTTACTATCCTGTGCATTTGCTCGATCAGCTGTTGCTGGTCTTTCAGGCCTAAGATGGAAAGAGCAGGCTGGGCTCCTCCTGCAATAGAAGGGAAAATGAAATTCAAGTTATCTGTGCTGAATTTTGATTACACATCTCCAAGGGCAACTGCCAGTTTCTCTCAATTGCTTTTTCCAGGTGGCACTGTACGCATGCATCTCCATTCAGAACTGTCACATACTATATAGAAAGGTCATATAACTGCAGCAAAACCCATGCAGAATAACAAAAGATACAAACGTAGTTTCACCAGAACCTGGCATTCAGTATTTTAATGTTTTTATGTCGTCTTTTTGAACATGCCACTCTGACCAAACATGGCATGTTATGCTTGCTGCTATGCGCCCTCAGCAATGCCCAAGACATGGAGTGCACATGCAGAGAAACTAAGCATAAAGGATGCTGTATATGAACATAAAGCACAGCCAGAGCATTGCAGTATTACACAGGTACGCATTGGCGGCAGAAACCTGCATTTTGAGCGGTTTAACAGGCAGATTTCTAAAGTCATTGTTCCTGCTCTGAAAAGAAGTGATCAATAATAACATCATTTAAAATTGTTACCTTTTTGTTCTGTAAACTGCACATTTCGCTGGTTTCCATGTACCCTCTACCGAAGACATTCCCTGGGCGTGTCGGGGGTATATCGACATCAACATCTAGGCTACAAGCGTCTAGAAAGCGTCTCCTTAGAGCAGCTGCGACGAAGTAACTTATCTGATAACATGCAAGCTGCTGCAGCAGAATAAAGATAGACATTTGACATGTGGCTAAAGCCAAATTTGGAAGCATAGCCCGCCGCAGTGATTGCGCAGTGTTCATGCTTCTACAAGAGTTAAAAGTAAAGTCATTTGTTTACCCACAGCGCTATATGTGACATTACAATAGCAAGGCTTATAGTCACACAAAAAGCTGACAACCACAAGCTCCTGATGTATTACCGGCAGCATGCAGCATGGATGTTAGTTACTGGAATATGGTTGCATAATTCTGGCAACCAGCTGTGCATGTATGTCATGGATTTCTCAACTACGCACAACAAATTACAAAAAAAAATAATGGTATTTATAAATGCAGCCAGCTGTTCACAAGAAACACTGTAGCTTTGTTATGGGGAAGGTAGTGGGCGCCAAAGAAACTGCCCCTGTAAAGGCGCCTAATTTGCCCCTATGTAATATCGGGGACAAGTGTGTGGACTACACAAACTGCAATCAAAGCACGTAACTTTCACATCGACCAGGAAACTCGGACCATACTTGTCGATGTGAAAGTTGAACGTTAGTTCTTTCATGTGTGCAAGAGAAATAAGGTCACAATTCGTTTACATCGCGATTCTAGTCCAAAATCTACACATACTGTCCAGAGACTTTCGCCCCCGCAGTATAAGCCACCACTTGGGTAAGAGATTAGTAAAAGAAGTGTATAAAAGACATTAGTGCTGTTGGACAGCCATAGCTATAAAAATGGTATTGACATTGGAGTACTGCCTTAAGGTGGGGCCTAGGGCATTACAAAAGCAAGAGTTAGTGTCCACTGGTCCTCATTTGAACGAACAAAAAGAGGGGGGGGGAAGAAATCTACCTCAACTACATGTTTTGAGTGACACCAAGCCGCAGTTAGTATTAAAGATATCACACAGTTTTGTGGAAGATTTGGGAGCGCTTTGCTGCTTTCTTACAGGATTGGACAAAAGAGCTCACCATCTTCAGAAAGGCACGTTATATAGAAATGAAAATAGTGAATTTACTGCATCTGGCCACAACTTGCACACGAAGAGGAAGATGAACTGAAAATTTTATACATGAATGTACGTATTTACAACAGGTGAAACAATGACCATGATCTATGCCGAAGAGGAAAGAGATCAAAATCTAGCTCAGAACGAGTTCTCCAGGCCGCGGGGCAGTTTCATTAACTTCGGGACTCCGTCCACATTTCTCATCCCCAATGACAACGAACTCACACATGACTGGCTAACAAACATTTTGGCATGTCTTTCCACTTTCATAAGTTCTTCACCCTCTCCCTAATACAAGCAATGCAAAAGGGACAACAAATTCGTTTCACAACAAACAGAATTTAGAGAATGGACCTCGAAATGATTGGCTCACTAGGTCACATGCCAAACTCTCTCCCCTAGGAAAAAAAAAAAATTAGAACCCATCAAAACGGTGTCCCACGTGCGCAACCATTGCCCAAAGCTTGCATCCTTGGCGGCTCCTTTTACAGGGCAATTATTGCAATTATTGGCGTCCGAGTCAGCAGCATTGCGGACCACATCAGAAGAGCCAACCCACATCCTCCCGCTCCGCATCATACCGTCACTGTTACACACTTGCCCTTTTTCAACGCCGCCATCTCCCACCATTGTTGACATCCAGGGTTGGAATCCTCAACGAGACCCCACTCAGCGCGCCTGCACTGAATAATTGTCACTTTTATGGGCTCCCCAACAAGGAAGCGGGCCTTACACCCTTCAACCTGACAGTGTTTTTTCTTTGAACGATAAGCAGTTCTTCCAAAAGAGGTGCTCGTTTCAAAGCTGTGCTGCCTCCGGGTGATGGGTCCAGTCAGCGTACTAAGGACCCCTTAGTACGCTTAGTACTACGGACCCCTTAGTTGTATACTGTTCGTAAAGCTCCTTAAATAAAAATGAGCCCCCTACATGACACAGCAATGAGAACAAACTGCCTGTACCCGCGTCTTTGAGTGTGACAGCAAAGTCCTCGGAAGAGGGGACTTCTTTCCCTCTCTGCCTACGTTTCCGTTAAGCACTATAGCTGCTGTAGCTGCCTCTCTGTGCGCGTCTCTCCGCCTCCTGTCCGAGGGCAAGTGGGAGACGGCCGCAGCTGGGCATTGAACAGGTGACCCAAAAAGAGCAGACTAATAATGGTGCCTAGCATACCCACCGATCCCTTACAGAAATCATTAAAGAAATGAAAGCAACACATCAGATAACGCTACAATGTTTCTAAGTGCAAAGTCGACAACTCCAAGTCATATAAATATATGTACATCTCCGCACATTAACTAGACAGAAACAGTGCAGAGTAAACTAATAATTCAGTGTCTAGCAACACTATTAAAAGGGGATAAAGGCCACGGGGGGCTGCGATTATTAGTACCGTTTTGCCTTTAAACTACAATAACATACTTGTTGCAAGCTTAAAATCAAGGATTCACACCTGTCCCACCCACAGCAATGGAACACACATCTGACTCAAGTCTGCAGAGAAAGAGCAAGCTAGACTATTGCAGACGCACCCTTGGTTATTTTTCTAGCATTTCTGAGGGTGAAGAATCTGACTTGTCAGTAGCATGTAGATGAATAAGAATCCTATGACAGTAAATGCATCAGATTTTCTGGAGTGGCTTTTCTTTGCTGACCACATATGAGGTGAGCTATAATTTATCCAACTTGGCCTAGGTTTATTCTATGAATAACAAAGCTATAGCAGGTACACAGTCGTCCACTCAGGCTGAACATGCGAGTGTGTGGCATGCACTTTTTGAGATGCCACTGCATCCATCGCAGCTGCACACCGTAGCGAAGAGGCAGACAGCGTGAAATACCAGCCTCTAGTCCCTCCACCAACACTGGGGTTCCAAACTAGGGACCCCTTGTTTTTGTCAGGACAGGCCCCCTCAGGGTCAGCTAGTGAGTAACCTCCTGTATTTGTATCTGATGGCAATGTTTTCCACCACCACCCACAATACGCAGCTGCGCATCATAGCAGATGTGAAGCAACAGTTCCTGGTCCTTCTATGCATAAGCCACTTTGCCTTGATGCATGCCTGCGCACCATAGTAAAGAGGCAGACGACATGACGCAGCAGCTCATGGTACCTTTACACATGAGCCCCCCCCACTGTACTTCGATACGCACCATAGCAAATATACAGACTACGCCACACAGCAGCTCCTGGTCCCTCTATGCATAAGCCATTTTGCCTCAATACGCACCTGCATACCTGAGCGAAGAGGCAGACGTGAAGCTGCAGCTCCTGGGCCCTCCATGCACAAGCCACTTAGCAACAATGCACGGCTGTGCACTGTAGTAAAGAGGCGAAGGACGTTATGTAGCAGTTGCTGGTCCCTCTACACATCAGCCATTTTGCCTCGATGTGCATCTGCACACCGTAACAAACAGCCAGATGTGACAAAGAAGCTCCTGGCTTCTCTACACATAAACCACTTTGCCTCAATGCACGTCTGCACACCGGAGCAAAGAGGCAGATGACGTGAAGCTGGAGCGGCTAGTCCCTCTACGCACAAGCCACTTAGCCTTGATGCATGGCTGTGACGGATGCATTGCTATTTTGCAAACTGCATGCCACACATTCCCATTCAAGCTAAGAGTGGACGACTGTGTAAACGTAAAATACTGGTTATTTACTTCAACGGACAATGACAAAAAGTAACATGGTGGACAATGTAAAAAGAATTTGCTGCATAAAGTTTGTTGAAACCAGTTCTACATCCTACATGTAAACAAGCTAAAACCTTAATGTCGAAGGGATGTCCTGTGTGTTTAAAATCATCACGCTCAAACAACTTCAACACTGACAATCATGATTCAATATTAATAATATAGATAACGATACAATACTCACATTTAGCCATACCAAAGAAATGAGAATGCAAAGGGATGTTGCTGTTTTTCCCCCGTGGATGACAGTTTTCCATGTTCAAAGTGCTGCTTCCTGTTGGCCTACGAAATCGGCTACAGCAAATGGCATCTGACAAATTTTTGAAAGCCTCATGCTAGTCTTCAACGAGAAAAGCATTGCCATACAGAAGCAGAACACAAATACTTTTACAACACACTAAAAGCACCAACTGCGGTGCTGTTTTTAGGATGACTAGGTAGAGGTTTTGCTGTAGCAAGCCAAATGTTAGCCTTCAAT
>JAJIZL010013995.1:0-49179 GCA_023969395.1 Amblyomma maculatum | reverse complement strand
CGGATTGCATCAGTGACACCTCAGTATCACTATTTAGTGGAGAAAGTCGTCTTCTGAATTTTGTTTAAATAAGGAAGGATTAAACTGGCATACATATGGTACCGACGGTAGGAGAGCATTTGTTTTTTGAAGAAGTTTCAATTTGTGTCGCTTGAAAAAGAAATTGGAGTCAGTGCCTGTCCTGTGTATCTATTTGTGAGTGTCTATTTGTTAGAGTTGTGAATCTTTCCTTTTATTTATGTATGCCACATATTTCCGTATCAGTGATTGTTTAATTGCCATAGTATTTGCGTCAGTTTCATGAAGAGAGAAGGAGGAAAGCTTGCTGTTTGTTGTGCAAATTGTGCTCCTGTCTCGCTCTTGCCCGTCCATCACATTGAGGAGAGGAGAGGAGAGACACGCTCCAGGACAGAATTTGCACAGCTTCAATGCAAGCTTTGCTCATTTCTCTTCCAGAAAACTCTCCTCTCCTTACTGACTTTGCAAAACATGATGATGGCCAAGGTGAGCTTCGTTGAAAAAGAGTGCCGTGCAAGGGAGGAGAATGGCTTTTCGCAACATTCGAAGTCTAATGTTGCATGCTAATGTATGAGATTAGAAGAAAAAGAAGAAGTGTTTATTCATCGCGTGTGTGCAACAAATGTTGTGTAGCTCTGTAGGGTTCTTTTACTTTTTATTAGTTTTTTTGCCTGCTCCATACTTTACTTTTTCCTGTAAGGTTATTTGAGTTCCTACGAAATTTTGTTTACTGAACATCATTATATTTTATAAGCTGAGAAAGAGCTCTTGACATTCCACCTACAGGAATTATTTTAATTCTTAAACTATGTGTCTATATCAAAATTTTTGCTACAGTTAGTGTTTGATTTTGGCACACGCGAAAAAATGCTAAATGCTAAACTTTGCTGTCCTTTTTCATGCAGAGCTAGCCCAGGCGACCAAGGATCTGCCCAAGACTTTGACGTACTCATTTTCACCAAGTGATCCAGTCAGCGATGATTTGGTAGACACAGACAGCAGTAGGAAAGTGAGTTCATTTGATTGCAAAAGCTTTTGTAACGCAAGCTTTGTCCTTTTTTGTTTTGTTCGTGAGCTTGCCATCTGTGAGCAAATGTAGGCGCGGCCATCTAAACTTTTCAGCATAAGAAGTTGATTGTGAGGAGTGAATGGAAGGCTTTATACAGTGAAGGCCCAGTTTCTCTGGGAATAATGTGTACGCATATTTTAAATAGACCACATAATTAAGAAAGGGCAGAATATGTCTTTTTAGATGGTGTGTCTTAACTTCATTTCACCATCACTCTTGCTCCTCCACATCCATCCATGTGCTGCATGTGGTTTTGATATCTTTTCTTGTGTCCTTGTTATTTACACACAATTTTTTGGCAATTCAGTGTGTTCGGTAACTTTCTTCATCTCCTGCTTAAATTGATCCTGCTCGCAATGGTCTCTCGTGCAAATTTTTTGTGAAGTCATGAAGCGGTTTTAATGATGCTCCCTCGCTATCTTGCTTCCACCAAGATTTCTCATGGCTCTTTTGCTTTTGGGTGTTGCAAAGAAGGACATTTTAGTTGTGCTCGCTTCTGAGCCAGGTGGACCATGTCTTTAAGGCAGATATTTGATGCGACACAGACAAGCATGAACAGGTTTTCAAAAAGTCTTTAGAAATCTGCTTTAACACAGACAGGCACACATCAGTAGGCACAGTGAATACAAACAGCTTTTCATTTGTAAAGGGACGCCCCGCTATGGTGGAGCAGTGGTTACGGCGCTCGACTGCTGTTTCCAAGGGTGCGGGATCAAATCCCGGCTGCGGCAGCCACTTTTTGAGAGAGGCGAAAAGCTAGGTGCCCGTGTGCCGTACGATGCCGGTGCACGTTAAAAAACCCCAGGTGGTCAATATATCTGGAGCCCTCCACTACGGCGTCTCTCATAGCCTAACTGGCTTTGGGACGTTAAACCCCACAAATCAAATCAAATATTTTCTAAAAAATGTGCACTTGCATATGTATGTACATTCGTAACTCTTTTATCAGGCATGAGAAAACAAACCCAGATATGAATGCTGCCAAAAGAATTTCATTATATCAGAATCGCACTGTCATGACATCCAAGTGAAATTTTTGTGTGCACTGTCAGTCAGAGCTGAAATTGCCATTATTTTTAAGGCTTCACTGTTTCACTGGCATTTCTCTGTAAACTGAAGCCCTTGGCCCCTGATGTGTATTTTTCTTCTTTCTCTCCCTTTGTGTTCATCTCCTCCCTCAGCTAAGTGCAGGAAACATATTGAACGGTGGTCGGCGTACCAGCATCGAAGTTATTTCTGGAAAGCTCCAACATAGTAAGTTTCAAGCGTATTATGCTAACTGCTAGCCTTGAACTTGCATATTCTTGTGGCTCGTTCCTCTCTGCCCTTGACCGCTGTTGCACATGTGTGCCAAGTTGTCTTTTTCTTGTGTGTATGTGAGGAGATTGGAAGAAGGGGGGTATAGGCTGTGAACAATTATTAAGGTTTAGGGTTGTTAACTGTTCAGCAGCGATAAAACGGGCACATATAATTTTAATTTCAGGAGCAACCTCGTTGAGTGATAAATAAATAATCTTGCATCTCATGATCAAAACAATTCATGAGAAGGATTTGGTTACTAACGTTTACTAGATAAATACGAGCCATATATAATCTCGTAAACATGCATACATTTTCTTAATTGTTTGTTGTTCCATTATCCTCACACCGTTGTTGCAGATGATTACCCAAACCTACATCCACATCCACACCACACTCCACACAAGAGGTTGTCATTGGTGATGATTGAGGAAGCAGCCCTGGTAAGTGCTTGGTAGCATCTAAGGAAAAGTGAATTTTGTCCAAAAGTCTTATGAGTTTCTCGCTACAAGAAGAATTCAGTGTCCCACGCTTTTCTTTTTTTTATAAGTATGCACATTTTCGTGCATGCACACGCTTATGTGCTTTTGTTAAATTTTCGCTGAGACCATTGCAGCCTCAGATAGCTACGAGAAGCATACCACTATTCTAAGCAAACACTTTCATTCTTGCGCGTACCCAATACTGCAAGTTGGTCAACTTCTCTGTCTTCTTTTTTTCTTTTCATTCTAGGCTGTGCCTCCTATCAAGGAAAACCATGACGATGATAAGCCAGAGACGGCAAAGTTGTTCTCATTTCTGCAAGTTCTCACAGCAGTCTTTGGATCTTTTGCACATGGCGGCAATGATGTTAGGTGAAGGGCTTTTATTTTCTTACCACTTCGTTCTCATTGTTCCGTTTTCTCTATTATTCTTTGGCAGGCTGGGAAAGTTTATGGCTACATTGTTTGCTGTTCTGGTGAACAGTTTGTGTCCAGAGCGGGCAGTATCCCGTTTTCCTCATCCATTCAATCACCCGATTATTGAGGTAGACTGTGAAACAAGCCTTTATAAGAAACGAAGTACAGTGGAATCTTTTTGAAGAGACTCTCATGGAATTCAAAATTCAGAAGTACATTATTTCGAAAATTGAAACAAGCCCCAGAAAAAGTTGGTAATGAAACACACTTAGCGCAGAATTCACTTGTATTAAGCTGCTTCGAAAAACCTATCCTTTGGCGCTGGACTTCTTGTTTCTCAGTGTCCAGAAGCAAATTTTTGAAACTCGTACAAACTAGTCCCAGTCTCGTCACTTACTCCTCACCCGCAACAAAGCTGCTAAGAGCATCTATAATTTGGGCTCCCCCTTCCCCGCAGAAGGTCTTGTGAAAAGATTAACATGTGTAGGTGTTATTAGTGTGCAGCATCTTGGCAGGCTGCCAAAGTCAGTGGTGCAGGCTTCGACACCAACAGGCAAAAACTGAGGAATTTAGAAGGGAAAGAAAAAAAAAGAGTACATTCTTGACCAAAAAAAAAATGGGCATTTTTGTTGCGAAAGAACACTACAACAGCCAAAGGGAGACCTCAGGTGACCGCAGCTGCACCGTGAAGAGGCATAGCTACGGTCTCCTCATTAAAAAAATCAGCCTTCCATGACATTTGAATTCACGTTACACCTATGCCACAGGCAGGAGCTGCCAACTCTGGTTGCTCCTTTCATATGGCAAGGGTGATATCAGAATCAGCCTGCCATAACCATTTGCATTCTCGTTATCCCTACGACACGCAGGTACGTCCACAGGCTTGGTTGAAGCGTGACTTTATATGTAGGCTAGTAGCTTACGCTCTCGCGTCATACCCTTAAAGGATGAGCTTGTGTCTCCAAAAATGTAGCACCTTACACTGATAGGGCGTGATAGGAGAATAATGTCGCAGGCAAAAGAAGCTTCCGCCGTTGCTTTTGCAATTCAACTAGGGTTAACCAGAGCTCAACCACAACTAATTTTTTTTCGTGCTTTTTGGAGGGAGATTAACAGCCACGCAAATTTTTTATATATTTTCGAAAATGACGTGAAAATACGATCGTATTGGCCATCTGAAAATTGTTTTGCCGTTGCAGGGCACTACCTGTGAATGCCGAAAATCGTATTAAGTGGGTTGACATAACATGATCTTACTGTATTTATTAGAAGCTGCAAGGCTTGCTGAATGTTAAGACCTGGTTAAAGGAGTAGGTGTGCCAACTTTTCGAATGTTTCCTTTTTTCCACAAGAGAATGGTACACGTGAGTCATGATGTGGAATTCACTTACACCAGCTGAGCTATTTATACAACAGATAATATTCTCCTGACAATTCTGTTTCTGTGTCAACAACTAGACAGTGGCGCCATAGTAAGAGCTGAGTTCAAGTCATGTGAGCCTTACAAGAACTTAGTCATTGTTTGTCCATTTGTCATCCTCGCTCTTTGGCTTGCATAAATTTGGGATGGATTAAAATGAATGAAGAAGTGACCATACTACTGATTTGTATACCCTACATGATCTCGGATCTTCACTTACGTCACAGCATTTACTGGTTTTTGAAATCGACACCAAAACATGAGAGAAGGAAATTGCGTGTTATTCACCAGTTTTGGACCAGTAAACAATGCTGTCCGGGTTTTCGAATGTGCTGCACATCGCTACAAAGGAAAGACGCAGAATTAAAATTTGGTGCCTCCAGTTCTAGTAAATTGCAGTTGTTGAAGCTGGAATTCGGTGGATTAAATCACTAAATGATCCGAAGTCATTTAGTGATTCGAAGTGTTAGGGATCCAAATGATCCGAAGTGTTTGCTGCTTAACACTTGCCCCTTCCTCTCTGTTCAATAGCAATGCGATTGGGCCCCTGATTGCCCTGTGGATGATCTACTTTGAAGGCAACGTGTACCAGACGTCAGAGACGCCCATCTACATTCTTCTGTACGGAGGAGTAGGCATCAGTCTGGGGCTCTGGATCTGGGGCCGGCGAGTGATACAGACACTGGGCGAAGACCTCACTAAAGTGACGCCTTCCAAGTAAGGTTATTTTGAAGACTAATTGTGTAATTGTTCTGTTCACCTTTGACTTGATTAGATTACTGTGGTTTGGTTAATTAATGGAGAATTATCTCACAAACGTGCTGACTAGTCAGACACTCAATTTTCTCACTATATTGTACTAGCATCCCTTCCTCATCTTCCTTGGTGTTGCTTTCATACTGTACGCTTTTGAAGGTTGGATTTGTATTCATCAAACTGACATGCTGATGCAACAGAAAGCTGATTAATAGAACTGCCTAGACAGCTTCCATTTGTGTAGCTTATGTAACTCCTACGAGACTGCAACGTTTAGTGATAACATGATAACTGGGGATGTTCATTGATGGCTAGTCCGGTCAAGGGTGGTTAGGATGAAGTTGAAGGCTTCAGCAGTGCATGCTGAGCATATTATGGGGCTGGGCCATCCAGCTTTATGCAAGGAATAGTTAATGTACAGGTTTTGTCAAAAGTTTAGACACCAAGGATCTTGCTTCTGATCTATGAGCAGGCCTTTTATTGTATCCATACAAGTCCGAACTTTAGAAAGAGTGACTAGAGTGTTCCCTTCACCTTCTCGATATTTAGAATGCTAGTGGTGTGCGATGAGCCACATAGTGTAGCGCAAAATAAAAGCGCTTTTGACAAAAATGTACTGCTCAAAGAGTTCACTACTAAGCCCTGTAACGAGACTTCTGGAAACAGTACTGGAATATACAGGTAAGCTAGAGAAGAGCAGGGACAGGATTTCAAATGCTGGAGATGGGCAACGAGCCAGTTACGGTGCTTAGAAGCAAAATCCTTGACCCATATACTCTTGACAAACACTGTACATTACATTAAGTAAATTTAAGCAACATTTTGTTGATGTAGCCTTGTTTAGTATAGAAGAGAACACAAGAAAGGCATTGTCATTAGTAGTAATTTGTAGTTGGTAATCAGGCCATCTAAAAAGTATACGTTGAAATTTGTATTATCCAAACAAATCAAGCACTATTGTGTACCTAAGGGTTGTGGCGCTAAATCCAAATAAGAATTGTGGGTGGCTGCGGAAAGGGTGAAGTAAAGATCAAGTTGGTGTATATTTGCTGAGAGAGAACAGAGGTATCATGCTTGGAAAGCATGCACCCTGTATTCGTACTGCGTCATAAGCTTCCGTTTACGAGGCACACAAAAGAAACTGAAATAACATTTTCCTGCAAAAAGGGGCGTCAAAGGCCAGAAAAACTACAGGTCCATTAGCGTACTACTTTCTGGTCTTTACAAGAGATCTACTAAACAATGGTACTTGTTGCATATAAAATCTTGAACCTTAGAAATATTGTGAGAGCGTGTAGTTAATTTTCCATAGACTTGATTATATAAAAAAAAATCTCCTTATGACGAACTGCCTGGCCTGCATAACTCACTCTTGCTATACCGGTCGCAAAAATGATGATCCTTTCGTGGAGCGGTGTTAACTGCGCACACAAAAGCTTGTAATGCTTGAAGTGAACTGGTTTGGGAAGATTCCTCACACTCATACTGTTATGAACAACTTATGCATACTTGCTTCCACAAGTCGACTCCACCGTTGACATGTCTAGCTAATGTAGGTATGTTCTAGTGGTCTGTGTAGTAACTAGTCTGCTTACTACTTATGACTGTTTACTGCTTATGACAATGTGAGAACTTTAACGTTGATGCTTTTTACTTCTACCTATTTTGAGCTTGCATGTTTTTATTACACTAATGAAGCTTGTATATGGATGCCGTTCTACTGATTCCTGTTATTGCCGTGGGAACGGTGTACTGGCCCTGCTAATATTTAATATGTACTAGTTGGCGGGGACGCGGAAAGAAGTACCCAGTTTCTGAAAGCGTACTCCAACGGACTTCAGGAAATTGGAAATTAGCTCCCTGGAAGTTAAGGAAAATTCAGGTACAGTAAGTTTCCCGTGAATGCACGTATGTGCGCTTTTATTCTTGTTTTATTCTTATTTTTAGTCTTATCAGCCAGAAGTCTGGTTATTTTCAGTTGTTGCTGTGACGGCCGTGCAGCAACAAAAGCAGTCTAAATCGGCAAAACTAGGAGAATTCTTGTCCTTGGGGCCGAAGTTCTCCTTCCTGTCAGCACGCGATATCTGATCGCCGCCTGTTTGCACACATGCTGTCGGAACGAGCATATTTCCCAACACCACAGCTCCCTACAAATGATGACACCCTTATTCAACTACAGCGCCGCAAGACATACTTTACACGCTGCCACACATCACCACAAGGCTGCCGCACATCTGCAATGCAACAGTTAGCACAATGTGAGCCCACGTGGACTGGTCGGGACCACTGTGATAGGGCTGGCAGTGATAATATAGTCGGTGGTGCATTCATGCATGAACACAGATGCAGGCAACGTTCTGGGGACTGCCTGTCGACATGGATATTGCCGCATTTTTGTTCTTGTTTTTTTGTTTTGTTTTGTTTTTTTCTTTCTTTCTTTTTCCAAAATGCTTCCCTCTCCTCAGTTTCACTGCTTGTTTATTGGTCGACTCCCCGAAGTGGGCTTGTTTCATCTTTATTTGAAGCCAAAAATAACATGGCCGGAATGGCCGTATTGTTGTATCACTGGTGGTTCGCATGTTGGCAATGCTTTTTAGAAAAATAGGAAACATTTTGTATCACAGTACGGTGTCAGCGAAACTGCAACGGAAAGTACTAGCCACTGTGCCATGAATGGTCAGGCAATGCATGGGTTTCAATGGTGCCTAAGCTAGTTTTAAAACTACATTTTAACCGCACCAACTTGGTAAGTGCGCTCTTATTAACAGTGGTTTATTGTAGACTTCTTGCCAACATCCTGCAGCGTCAGATATATTGTTCTGTTTTTCTTTTATAGAGCAGATATAAAGTATATGAATGCAATATATGAATATAGTGGTATATGATTAACCGAACTGACTTGAGTCTCCTTGTCAAGATGACCTTGCCCACTCACTGCAAGCCGCAGAGTCAGTGCAGTGGTACTCTCATTGCAGACAATGAAGAAAACAAGTTTTCACTGCTTTCCTATGAGAAGTTGACAAATTCAAATGGGAAATCTGGCAGCAAATAAAAATGTCCCCACTTTCTTCTGTTCTTGTATCTTCATTCCAGGTGTGGCTATGACATAGTGGCATTAAACAGTTTAGTTTTAATTCATGTAGTGTACTTTGATTTCGTTTTTTGTCAGTTAATGTAAAGCATGTAGTGCAAAGCAGAACTAAGCAATCCGATGAAGGTATTGTGCACACGTTCCTGTGATTGGTTCTGGTGTAAGAGTCTTTTTGTTTTTGTTTTCAAAACAGTGGCTTCACCATTGAAATCGGTGCTGCCTCAACAGTGCTTCTGGCCTCCAAGGTGGGCATCCCAATCAGCACAACGCACTGTAAGGTGGGCTCCATCGTGTTTGTTGGCTGGGTGCGGTCACGCAAGGGCGTCGACTGGGGCCTCTTCCGCAACATTATCATGGCATGGCTGCTCACGCTGCCTGTCACAGGCGGACTCACTGCTGCCATCACGAGCATCCTGTACGCAGCTTGTTCGCTCTGAAAAGCGTCACGAATTCCACTCACCACCACCACCACCAGAGCACTTTATCCGAGTTGACACCACCATCGGGCTTATCAAAAGTGCATACTGCAATCCTGTGAACAAGAAGACGCCTCTCCGCGCCTGCAGTGTGCGCTTGGTAGATGGGTGCTCCACCCCAGTTTTGTGACATTCGGGGATGCTAGGCAGCAAGGACTGTTTGCAGCAACAATTTGCGTCCCCTTCCTGCAGCGTGGAAGGGAAATCCCAAGTGTGATGGTGCTGCGACGAGCCTTGGTTATAAGTGACGCGAACAAAAGAGAGTTCGGTCTATATGTACAGTGGTGCACGTGTGTTTACTTGGAAGGCTTCGGTTACCGGCATGTGGTTTAGGCGAAAGGGCGCAAAAATGCTGTGCACCGTTTGTGTCGAGCAACACCAGCTAGAAAGTGTGGACAGATGGCCGTCCTCTATCTGCGGATTTGGTGTGATAGTGTGTGTGGTACATCAGTGTCCTCCAATCTAGGGGGACAGTTGTTTCATTATCCTCCACCTGAGCTGCGGTGGATGTTATCTGGAGCAGTTGTTTTTCTGCAAGTGTATAATTGCCGAAGCTTGCTACTCGTTCTCAGTTTGGACATGCTAGTCTTGAGTTGTGTGCTTTCCTGGGCCGTGTTATCTTGCCCTTTCATCTTGCCTTGGAGGACCATGTGAATTCTTGTGCAGATGTTTTTTTTTGTTTATTTGTTTGTATTTTAGTATTTAGTGAGCCGGGCCTTTTGCAATCTTATTTTTAACTAGTCTTTGTTTACTGCATTGTTTTTTTTTTTGTTTTTTTTTTTTTTGTTTTTGTGGCATGCCACGGAACATAATAATAAGCCACAACTGGCTTTCACAGTAATTTCAGTATTGAACAATATGTTGAAAGCAGTGAATTGAGAAATTTATTTTGCGGTAGACTTCTTTTTACTAGGTCATATTATAAAGCAGCTGTGACTGCAGTGCATGGTTGCATGTTAATAGAGTTTTGTTTCCCTGGTTCCCTTTTATCAGGAATAGGGCTTTGATGGGCACCTTATTCACTGAAAGACAGGCTGGAAAGTCTCGTAAGAAAAGAGTGGAGCATAAAGCCATTCTGTCTCTTCACCTGAAGTGGCACCTTTTTTTTCTTGTCTTTTTCAGTCATGTTTTCTGTACTGAGAGTTGTAGGGGGAAAACAGGGTTGCTAGACTTCACTGTATGTCATTACAACACTGCATATTGTACAATCAAAGTGGCTGGCAGGTAAACCCTATCAGCATATATTTACCCCTTTTAGATTTTACTCCATGCTACACGGAGCATAGTGTGGCATTGGTTTTACGAATTTGGCGTGCATAACAATGCTTTGTGAATATAGCATTTATTCTTGTCTCGCCACTAGTCGGCCATTCTAAATGCTAGCCATTGCTCTTAAAGGAAGTCACACAGTCATTTTACTTCTTTTATAGGTGTGCATACTGTGGAAGAAATTCAGATGTCTTTTTTTTTGTGTGTACTTTTACGAGGGAGGCGGCAAGTTTGTTCACAAGTTTATTTCTGACGAATGTCCTTTGAATATGGTAAAGAAATAAAATTTTCTTCTTCGCTGTTAGGCAAGCCATCAATACTATGTTTTTAATACTTAAACTTGCTTTGCTGGGCATTTAGGTCATTTGTTTGCACTGAAACATAATTCTGTCACTCTTTATGTTTGGTGGCCAATTGATTATATACACTAGTACAATGCTTGGTGAGAACCTTTTACATTTAGGTCAAGTAGGTTTGGTAATACTAAACCGGCGTCATGGCCTTCGTGGCCTTTTGAGTACCTAGAAGTGTATTGATGGTTAGTTTTAGAGCGGGCTGGCCTGAAAATTTTAGCTACTTTTGAGGCAAGCAGTTTCTGTTGCACTGCCAGCTAAGTAGATAGTGTTTGGGTTTGCTGAGAATATGTACAAATCCAGTTCAAACTGCCCTTCACTTTGGGAATTCACACACATATATATAATATATAGACATTTACTGTTTTTCGAAGGCAGCCATGTCACGCTTGTCGGAAACTTTACCGCAAGAGAAGCGTAATTCACATCACTGATGATGATCCACTCAAATCTTTCGCGGTTACCTAGATGTCTTTAACTTCAACCGGTCCTGTGCGTGCTTGAGTTCTGCAAACTATACTACACCTTGACACATCAACAATATATACCAACCCTCTTTTTTCCCATCCCTCTCAACCTTCGTGATTTGTAAGTTTTTTTTTTTGCTTTAGTGTGTGCAACTATTAAGCGGTGCACAAAATTTAGTCTGGAGTTCGTTTGCTGTCAGCGTACCGCATTGAAAACCTCTGGTTTGGTGTGGAACTGCGCAGTTTGTAGCTCTTGATCATGCTTTATAACCAAAGCCACATAAATGTGATTTGATGAAAGAGAACACTTGTGTCTATATGCGATGCCACGGTTGTGAACTTAATCTTTCCCCTGCACGGACGTCATCAGAAAGCACCATTGTGCTGAATGTGCTTGTGAACTAGTTGCATCTCTTGACTTGGATGAATAATGTGGAAGTGCTCTGAATGTTATTTTCATTGGCAACTTCTGTGATTTATGCTATTGGCTTTGCCAAGATATTGAGAAGGTCTGAAAACAGTTTTATATTGCAATGCATAATAGTGGCCAGAGCATGTTTTTCCCTCTTTCATAAAACAAAATTATGAAAATTGTGCTTAATTTATCACGATTTTCAGCTTGAGAAACTGGCTACTTATTAACCCTTTGACTGTCAAATATTCTGAAAGAAAAAAAAAAAAAATCGCCCCCAGTGTCGAATTTATTTAAACGCTATGCGTACAGCGCAGTACCCGTACGGCAAAAATGCCACAGGATGGAATGCGGTTGCAGTACTCTATGGCAGAAACAGTCAAAGGGTTAACGTCTAGTGCCTGACCTTTTTTTAGAATATCCTAACGTGTTATTTCATGAAGCACTGGTGAATAATGAGAGTTTTAGCGCTATAAACATCTGTAGGGTCCAGCATATTTGTACAGAGCTATTGCCAAAAATCTGTGAAAGGATAGCCTTGCCTGCCAGTAAGTCTAACTAAATGCAGTGCCAAATAAGCCTACCAAAGCTTTGGAAGGCTCGTTCCAAGACTGGTCAGTGCGGCAGTACAAGCTTATACACTCTAGAACTCTTTGTAGATAAGCCTACAAATTTATCTACTTGTAAATAGCTTTGCAGCCTTTATTTTGTGGAGAATGCTGCAGGAAGTGGTGTGTGTATAGTTTGTGAGTGATTGTATGTCTGGAAGATGCAGATGCTAACAGAGGGCCCTAGCTAGTGGTGGTTCACATTTGCTTTGCATCACTAACATGTAAGGCACCTGTTCGGAAAAAAAAGTGCTGGTGCTGATTTTAAAGAATCGTTCATTGCAGTGCCTTTTCTGAATTCACAAACATTCTTGCTCTAAATGTAATCCAATATCAAACAGCCCAACTGCACATTCTTGCATCTTTGTCTTTTTCTCTGCTTCTGCAAGGCCAGACTCTAAGAAAAATTTGCATGTTATATGTACTGTCAATCAAGTCTGTTATTTTTTTTATTTGCCTCGGGCTCCTATTCATGAATAGCTCCTTCCTCATCCTACAACATCCATAACTTTGTGTTAATGTAAGGTGAATTTGTTTTTTAACTCTAACGTGAACTAACAATGTTGATGTGACTCAAATTTCTTGCAGTATATATTCCAAATCTATGATTGCTGCAAGCAACCTATTTAAAGCTCATAAAATTGTCCTTAAAAGTATAGAAACCTAAAATTTGGCTGAGTCTTTTCACTGCTTGATATTTACATATGACTGCTAAATAATTCATGATTGTTTTCCTCTGTCATGCTGTTTCAGTTGTGAGTTTAACAGGATAGCAACGGCTGCTATGTCAAAGGATAGTTTAGTTGAGGCAGTTTGGTTTTAGTGTAGGAATGAATTAAGATTGCAAAGACGGTGTTTCGCTGAAAATTCGATATCGGCGTTATGAGCGATAAACACGGGCCTGGCACTGGCAGGTGTTAGCTGGCAGCTGGCATGGCCGAGCACTGATTCTTCGAAGTTTCGTGCAACTTAAAAATACAACCTGATACTATTAGGAAGTTGGTAAGAGCTGCCAAATTGGTTGCTCGTTTGAGATGTGAAGACTGAATAAGGATCAACCTTCCAGTTGTCTTGGATGCCAAGTCAGGCACGCTACTCTTAGACTACGAAAGCACATTCATATGGCTTAGGTTGAAGTGGAGCTTAAATGTCCCTCGCAATTTTTCTCCCATTTCATGTGACCTAAATTGACCTTTAACACTGCCGTCATTATGCGACTGTAGAAACTCAAGCTAAAAATAATTTATTCGCTGGTCATAGGCAATCCTTTATGGTAATTCACGTACAATAATGCCTCAATGCATTATTGTATTGAAAAAACATCAAAAATTTGGTGTCTGTACCCTTTTAAGTGTTTCTGAAAAGTAATGTGCTGTGAACACACATACTGATGGGCCCTCTCTATTTTTCTTTTGCATCTGTTATATATAGATTCTTATGCATGTGTCAGCATGATGTGCAAGTCTGTTCTGCATAAAGTTATTTCCTCATGTTTCTCATGTTAGTCTCGAGAATTATGCATGCTGTAAAGACTGCCTTTCCTGTTGATGTTTGTTGCTACACCATACATTACTGTGCAACACTTTCTTCAAGCAGTGATATTGCATTATCTTTTGTTGTTTGTTATGCAGATTTTAATGTTTATTGTTCTTGTCATGATGTGATACCACACTCCTTTGCAGCTTGTGCCATTTGCACAAGGCTGGAAAATGTGTTGAGGTTAACAGAGGAGTAAATTTGGTCTCACGCTGAAAAACCCAGAAGAAAAGAATGGGAAGGGCATGTTGTGTGAAAGAAGGCATGCCTAGTCAGTCTAGCCTTAATAAAGATGTAGTAGTTCTGACGGCATCTGTTGTTTGTTTTTTTTTTTCTTTTTTTTCTTTTTTTTTTTTCATAGGCAGTGTTTGAAGTAGAATATCAACCTTTCACAGAAGCTGCGTGACATGAGCTTCATCAAAAATATTTGCTGGAAGCCAGGGCGCCCTTGTCCATTCAAGCAGTAAAACTAATCAGCAGCGTGCATGACAACATTGGTCGAGCTGAATGGTCAAGGCTTAAGGAAGGCATGTCAGTGGTGGCTCAACAACTGTCCCTTCGCAGCAATAACTGCAGCACCTGGGCCCATATTCCGAGTGCCTCTAGTCATCTGATTGGTTGAAACGCCGGAACAGGCTGTTGCCATCTCTTCCGGTTCCGTAGTGGCAACACCCGGTTCCGGCATTTCGGCCAATCGGATGATTTGAGGTCACGTGAGATAGCGACACTTCGATAACGACGCAAACTCTGAATATGGTTCCTGACCATTGAGAAATTCCATAATTGATGTGGAAAGTGAACACAAGACTTTCCTTGGTACTGCGCCTGGTGTGGCATTTAGTGCTGTGCGTTCATGGAACTGCCTGATATTTCACTGCGAAAGTTGTGTGTTTTGGGTTGGCATTTTATTGCGCCAAAGCATGTCGACAGGGGTTTTCGGGATCGCGGAGGCACTGCATTCGCATTGTCGGAGGACTGGCGACAGCAACGCTAGTGTCGCGCTTACACGTCCGTCGCGACGTCATGGCCATCCATATATGGCGAGGCGTTGCATGGGCGGTCAGCTCTTCATCACGACCGCGCTAAGAGCGAAGCTGAATAGCGCACCGCGAAGAAGGCCCGGAAATAACAAGTGGAAGCTAGTACGAGCGACGGATGGCGACTCTGACGAGCCATCCGTTAGCATATGTGCGTAAATATATATGCATTATAATAGCGTCATAAACGTTTTAACGCGGTAGCGTTAAGGAGCTCGTGTCGCAGAAAAGCCGGTGTAGTCGGCGGCGTTGGCCGTGAGCGATAAATCCCGGCATGTACTTCATAAATAAAAAGCAACTTCCAAGATGGGCTGGGAGGGAATCGAACCAGGGTCTCCGGAGTGTGAGACGGAGACGCTACCACTCAGCCACGAGTTTGATGCTTGAAAGCGGTACAAAAGCGCTTCTAGTGAATGCCTTAGAAACGTGCCGTAGAACGTTATACTGCGGTGTATATCGGTAATTATGAGCATGTTACAGAAGTCGCAGTTACACGAGTAGCGAAGTACGTTTCCGCTAAATTTCTGCGCTCTGCGCACATGCAGAGCCATCTTGCGGCAAACACAGAAGAACCCCTCCCGCCCTTCCTCGCAATGTGCGGCGCTGCCCCGACACGTGGCGCGCCACTCGCCCCTGACGTTTCGCCGTGCGCCCTCACGGGTTGTAGAATCAAGCGTCTTTCCTTTCTTTAGATCACTATCTTCGCTCACCCGCTTCTCCCCTTCGGGCCGCGCGGGTACCGGTGCGAGGATGCCCCTATACCCTTGCGTTTAATAAGTTTTCTCGACGAGGTGCAATAACGCTATCGCGTTCCACTCTTGAAGGCGAAGCTTAAGCGTCCTCCAAATTTTTTTTCTTCTACATGATGTAAGGAATTGGCATGAGCCAAAAAAGGTTCACAAATGATCAATGAACTTTATGTGGCGGATACGCGCGTGAACGTTGCTTTTCTACGCATGCGTGCTGCATGCGAAGCAAGCGCTGAGTGTGCCAAGCACCGCAACGCGGGCGCACGTGGCCTGCGGAGTGACGCATAGAGACTATGGTCCAATGGTAGCGACAGACGTTTCGCGGCGCGATTTCTGAAAAAGGCGCACGGTGGCCCAAATTCGTTTATGAATTTGTGGTTTGGTTTATAGGCTATGGAGGTGCCGTAATGCATGGCTCCGGATAATTTCGGCCACTTGGGGCTCTTCATCGTACGCGACACCACACAGTACTTGGGCTCCTTGCCTTTCGTCTCCGAGACTAGGCCGCCGCGGTTGGGATCGAACTCTGTTCTCCCAGCTCGGTACACCTACGTTTCTCTGTACCCCTTCACAAAGCCGCGTATCTGATAAAATACGCATCATGTTTCCTCCGGGTGTCTCGGCTAACTTGAGCCAAGGACTAGAAACTGCGGACCTCAAATATTTTTACCTAAATTACCAAATATCGATTTTAGACAGTAAATGGGATCTGCCAAGTAGGAGACCGCCTTCAGAAACCCTCAATCCATTAGATGTGATAAGGAAATCATTGCGTGTATGTTTTTCCCGCCTCCAAAGAAAGCCCGCGAGGTGCGCCACGTGTCAAGATCATTCACACGACGCGATTGTGCTGCTCTCTACTGTGGTTTGAGCGAATGAACTCGGCTGCAGTCGCCTGCGTTTGGCGCGCGCGAGGCATGCAAGTTGCAGCGAGCGCGCCGCTCTTTGAAGTCATGATTAAGGCAACCAACCAAACTTCAAGCCGGAAGACAGATACTGCAAAAGACCGACATACACTACGAGGGCAGACACTCACAGGTAACGTCGGTTCCCCGTCCAATACACAAAATACTGGTAGTCCCTCCACTACCTAAGAGCATGCACCCGGAGTTTCACCTGCAGCGTCGGGTAGCAAGAGCCCAATCATTAGAGAAATACTATTCCAGTCTACCAAATACGACATATGTGGACGCAGCAGAATACGGGAATAAGAGAGCCTATGCCCTGGCACTAGTCGATCACAAGTATCGCTTACAAAATTCAGCGACGATAAACGAAGTACGAACGCCAGAGGAGGCAGAAGAGGCGGCTGTAGCTCTGGCGATTGTCACGACGGACTCTAAATACATTTTTAGCGACTCAAAAACAGCCATTAGAAATTTCGCAAAAGGTAGAATCCATCAACCAGCAGCCAAAATTTTGAATTTTTTTGATTACTCTAAAAACGCACGTTCGATTAAAATTTCGTGGGTCCCCGCACACGCGGGTCATCCTGGAAACGAGGCGGCGCACCAGTATGCCCGAGGATTCGTCGTAGGCCGGGAGGTGCGTTACCCCGAACTAAGATCAGCTCGCAAGAGAGACCCTACGTACAGAGGAATTACGACTTGGTATAAAAACAGCAGACTGAAATATCCGGAGCCCCACTATACACTCAACAAATCACAACAAACACTACTCAGAAAACTTCAAACAAATACGTGCTTTAATCCGTATAAGCTAGCACAATGGTATCCAGGCGAATACAGCCCCTCATGTTCACTTTGCGGTGACCAGAGGGCAGATCTCGAACACATCATGTTTAAATGTGAAAGCATGCATCCGCCGGAGGGCCTGCAGATTACCAATTCGGAACAGTGGGAGGCCGCATTGCTTAGCTCTGATCCAAGCCGGCAAAACGCAATCACGGCTTGGGCCAAGGAGGTCGTCGAGCGCCGTCGAGCGATGACCACCCCTGGGGCGGCTTGAGGAGAAGCGAACTCCCACGAAGAAAGAACTTTCCAAATTCTCCTCAATAAATTTTCCTCCTCCTCCTCCTCCAAACTTCAAGGATATAAGTTAGAGTAGCTCTCTAGCTGTCACTTATAAGTATAGTCGCGTTCATGGCTTGGCTGACGAAGGCGAATTAAAACCATGCCCAACATGAGGCCTACCGCTGTTAACGCCGCAATATTTGGACGAAACAAGAGTGGTGGTGGCTAAAAAACATTAATTGCACTCAAGGAGATTATTACATGAAGGTATGCTTGGACCGACCCTTACCACTATAGAGTGCTTAGGTCGGGAGCCCAGTGGCGTCGGCCGCTGCCCGGATTCTCTCGACAAAGGCCTTTTG
Source organism: Amblyomma maculatum (assembly GCA_023969395.1). NCBI lineage: Eukaryota > Metazoa > Arthropoda > Arachnida > Ixodida > Ixodidae > Amblyomma > Amblyomma maculatum. The sequence continues at coordinate 31,385 of JAJIZL010013995.1, read as the reverse complement.
GGCCCGTAGGTCTGAGCAGCCAAGCAGGGCCACCTCCACCCGGGTGGGGTTCGGTTGGCATTGCAGGGTTAGATGGGCAGGCCCGCACTATGTGGTACGAGGACCTCTCCGCACAGTGCGGGCAGCTGTACGAGAAGGAGGGATCGAAATGTTTTAGGGCACAGTAGATTATTGGCATGAAGGCGGAGTAGGAGCCGCCTTTGAGAGACCTTTACAGGGGAAGAAGAAAAGTCTGTGTTTGGATTGATAGTATATAGGGTGATATCTTTAGATTTATACGCCGAATTAAATTCGAGTTCCTGTTGGTCAGGACTGAAAGGAGATGCTAGGAGAGAGAGAGAGCGCGGGCGGCGGCGTCGGCGGCCTAATTTCTCTTAAATCATACGATATTCCGGAGGGCACGGTCTCCGATGTGATCACTGCTTTGAAGGATGCGATAGGCTAGTTATGGTATCCAACCTTGTTCGACGCTCCGGCAGACTCCTCGCGAGTCGTAAATTATTGTTTTTGAGGTGGAGTGAGATGCGGCTAGCGTACTGGCGGCCTCCTCCACGTGTGTGATGTCACGTGCTCGGAAGGTAAGGCCGTTTATCGTTTTGGATTGGTGGACGACGACGGCTGTGTGCCATCCCCCGTGGTGAGAGAGCCGTCTACGTAGCCGATGCCGGGTTTTGTCCATAGCGGCTTCTGCTTATGCCATTATGGTCCTTGCGGGAAGAGGGCGTACGCGTAGGGCGTGTCCCCATTGGGTGGGATGCTTACCCGCTTGTCTGTGAGAGTTGTATGTTGGATGTGTAGTCAGTTCAGAAGGCGGTGCCCTGACAGTATTTTCGATAGTCGTGTATATTGGGTTGTTAAATGGGCTTATCTGAATTTCCTAAACGTGTTCACCATGCCCTAGGAGACGTTGGTTGGGGGGTGTTCATTGGGAGGTCACGAGTTTTCTTGATAACTTGCAAAGGAAGACTTCAAAAACTATATAGGGTCGAATATAGAATTCGATTGGTTACGAATGCATGCGCCAGCCGTAAGACGCCTTTGCATCGTATAAACCCCCGTGTTTGTTTGTGACCCGCCGAACCATGCTGCCCACCTGGTCTCCCACCTTGCGGAGTTTGGCCAGTGTTGTCTCTGGTCGCCTATGTTGGCGTATGAAGAGTCTCAGTACTCGGACTTCAGTGCGTTCCGGAACTGGACTTGTCTCGAGGGTCAATGCAATTTTAGTTGTGTCCTTTGGTGGAGGGCGTATGAGTACGAGTTCTGCTTGTTAAGGGGAGCATTGAGACCTCAGTGTCGAGCATATTGGTCCACTATGGTAGCCGCCTGTTGCAGGCCGTCCTCAATGTATCCAAGTGAGTCCTGTGTTGCCCTTAGGGTGAGGTCTTCAGCATGCAAAACATGCTGCACTCTGGCAACTGCACCCAACCCCCCCCCCCCTCCCCCCCCCAGCTGGACGGGATTCGGTCTCATTCAACTTTAAGGTCGCAATAATGTAACCCGAATGTGACACAGTGGGAGCACTCTAGCGAGCGAAGACTAGGAAGCGCAGCGATTTCTCGTACTCTGAACCACGATGGCAGTGCATTGCGGCGTCCTGCATCAGGATCGACCGCGGCGCCCAGTGACCGGGGGCCGTAAAGGTCATGAACACCTAAAATAAGTGGCAAATAACGTTTTCTCCACCCAGCCATCATACGGCCGCAGCTGATTTCGTTCGCTCAAACCACGCTTGAGAGCAGAACGGTCGTGGCGCGTGAGTGCGCTAGTCACGTGATCTCTTCTGCTTTATCGTCTAAAGTCATTATGTAGTAACTGACGTCATCAAACCTATTTAGCTATAGCAAATTAATTGCAAAACAAAAATTGCTTGTGGCACTCAAGGTGGCTACCAGCAATATGTAACAAGTTTCCCTCTGCTGCCTCTAATATTTTATTTTCTAACCTTCGACTCAAATTAGCTGGGACACTCTATATATACCCAGTTCAATGCCGACTGTATATTGAGATTTACGACTTTGTTCACTTCGAGTTTCTTGTGCTTTCAGAAACGCAAATGAGGCCCTACATCCAAAGGCGTCGACCGATTTTCACGATGTCGCAGCTAATCCTATTAATCCGTAATTAATCCCCTTGCACTCGCCAGCCCTCTCCGATTGAGTCAGGTGCAGGGACACCTCATAACGATCGGCGGCCGACGCGATTGATTTCGGAGGTCTCCTTTGAGAGGCATTTGTCACTGTCCGTGAACTGCATCCGGTTAGGCGGTTTATTATTCTTGTGCTGACCTAAGGGAACCTCAGGGATCCACGCTCAGGGACGCCGGAACGAGAAGTGTGTGTGTGTGCGCGCGCGCGCGCGTGTGTGTGTGTGTGTGTGTGTGTGTGGGGGGGGGGGAGTATTCTTATGTGGAGGCTCAGTCCCCCTCCTTCCACCTGACTTCCTGGCTTTAACCTAATTTCGGAGCACCTCGTTTCCATGAAATTGGTTCCTATACCACGACGCGGTATGCAATTTTATGCTGGTGACACCCACAAAACACGAAAGCAGGCAAGGATTAGATGTGCTTCATAATTTTGGTTTTCATGGAATGGCCTTTGCTTGATAGGGCTTTCCACGTGGCTGATGAAGGAAAAAGATATCTCTTGAATTTGCCTGTCCAATGGTTCCATTCTTTGTAACGTCATGTGGTATATTTTTGTATAATAATCCGCTTTCTTCTTAATAAAGAGTTAGTTGAGCTCGTCTGTTGTGCTTCTCTTCGTGCTTCGTGTCTTCGCGCTGTACCACCCACTGCGCAAAAAATGTCTTTCTTAAATGCGGCACAAATTAAACAGCATCGTTATTTATTTTATTTTTTTTTTTCACTTCTTGTCAGCTGTTAGTCCAATGTCAGGATGCTATCACATCAACATTGCCGAAACGCAGCACTAAAGTTAGATATTGTAACGTTGCCTGGCAAAGAAAAAAAAAAGCGGGCATTAACAATAACTAGGCAACGTTACGGACTGATATGTGAAGCTATAGACCCCTTTCATAAATGTTAAGTCGGCTTCACCTCTATGCTGCATTCCCCACTAATGGCAGAACTGCAATGTATTGAAACATTGTATTATGGCCATAATTCATATGATTTATGCATCAGAACATATTCGCATAACTGCCCTATTACCACTAAATGCATCTGTGTAGAAGCAATATGCGATTTCAGGTCTATATCGCCGTTTTTCTGGCAGCCAGTGACGCCATGTTTGGGGAAAGAAGCAGCGTGGGAAAGCCTACTTAACGATTTTTGCAAGGGGTCCATTGAGGCAACATTTAGGCAACATTCTGTGTTGCGTGGGATGTGACGGCGCCAAAGTTTAACTTCCAATACATTAGTTTGATAAGGCCAGCCACAATTGATTAAATATTCCGTTCCCTCATATTCCTTCAACCCAAGACGTCCGACACAGATCATCTGTCTTCTCATAATGACGCATTCTGCTCGGCCTTAGACATCATCTATAAAGCTAGAGGCGCCAGGCTTCTCGCTAGCTGTCTGACGCAGTGCCGGCAAACTGTACGTTACGTCAAGCTTCAATGCAATTACCGGCCAGTGCAGAGTGGCGAGTCTAGAAGGTTCTATTGCTTTGCCTTCATATCCCAATGCGGCGTAATCGCTACGTTAAGCAGAGCAGCAGTGCGTCTTATCATGTGCCTGCCATTTTCACGACTGGTGTGCAGAAACGCTCACCGAAATTTCGGCCTGCGATGTTTGCAAACTGTGCATGAGGTAACAGTTCTAAGGCATGCTCACAAAGAAAGCACGTAATGCGCGAATGGAGTACCGAAGCAAAATCACAAAACCTTGTCGACATTCTCCTTGAATAATGATATTTATAAAAGGCTAACGTGGAATTCACGTGTCCGACAGTTAAACGAATGAACCTGCAGTGCACCGAACGACACTTAATACAAGTTGAAGTTGAAAGTTTATTTTCGAATAAAAAAAACAATGTACAAGAATATACAGCGAGAGGTCCCATGGTACAAGAGTGCAGGTGGGATCCCATGGTAATAGTTTTCGATAGGCAACATAAAGAATAATATTATTGTTAGAAAATTTATGAAGCAACACTAAAAATAAATAACGAAATACATAGTAAAGAGTGCAGTGCCGACAGATTTAGATAAAAAAATAGAATACAGAAAAAAGTACAAAACACGAATTCCGCGACACAAAAGATAAATAAAGAAATCACAAATTAAGAAGAAACTTTTTTTTTAATTTCAGCTTGAACAAAGAAAGTGTATTAGTTTGCTTAATGTCGAAATTCAAAGAATTCCAAAATGATATGGACGAAAATTGAAGGCCTTGTTTCCCGTAGTTAGTACTGACCTTAGGTAGTATAAAATTATTACGTAGAGCGAACCGTATAACGCTGTTGTTTTGATCGTGCCGGCAGGAAAAATGCTAAATGGGAGCTGATGGTTAAGAATGTTAAAGAATAGAATACCGATATTATGAAGATAAAGAGCCGAGAGGGGTAGAACATTTAAATTCATGAACACAATGTGCAACGGTGACATTCGAGGAGAGGAGGTTGTGTGTGTCCACTCCTTTCCATCACGCACTTCTCCCGCCTTAAGTATTATTGTTGTAAAGTGTCGATTTTTTTCTTAAGTTTATTTACGTATACAAGCGGGGAGGCTTGAAAGCGTACGCAGCAGATTATTTCAGACATATGGAAGATGTCCACATCTGTGACATTCTATTGATACCCGGTCGGCTTGCATACAGAGTCAATCACGCATGTCTAGAGCGCTCGAGTGGCAGGGTGCGGAGAAAAATGAAGTGAAATTATTTCAGATACTGGTACCTTTACTGATATTTGCCCTGCAGCGCAGCCGCAAAGTCCTGTGAACCACACAGGTTTAAGCACATTGCTTAACAAAGCAACTGCGTCAAGATTCGGCTTAATTCGAGCCGCAGCACACAGTTATTCGAGCGCTCCAAATTTGATCGACTCTGCACTCGCGTGGGCTGAAACAAAAATTTAATCTGACGGTCATACCGTCGTGTTTTTATATCTGGCCCCTTGGAAGTGTGGGGAGGACGCATTCGGTTCATGAGCATTTTGCGGATAAATGCATGCCGCGGTTCTGAGCTTCGAGCATAATGAGCGATCATTGTGCAGTGTGATTGGCGAAATGATATCTGTTAAGTGCACATCGCTGATTTACAGTGCAAACCAGGCTCTTCAAGCTCACTTAAAGTTTATGATTCAGGTATAAGATCCTATTCTAATGAGAGCAGTTTAAGGCTTCACGCACGTCCTCTCCTAACGTGCATTAGCCCCTAAAATGCCAGTGCACGAGCAGGGCATAAAAGTAAATCTGCCTATTTCTTAAAAGCACCCTACACCAAGACAAGTTCCATTGGCATAGTTTTTTTTTCTTATTTCAGACAAGATGTAATAACGAGATTCCTTAATAACATAAAAGTTTGTCTAACTGGCGTGAGGAAGTTTCCTGGATTTAATCTGACGGCAGTTATTTGCACCCCCATGAGTACAAATGAGCTGCACTCTTTCCTTAGCTCACGGGAAAATGTGAAAAGATTCCTACAGTAGGCCCACTCTCACGCTATATTCACCTCCTCTGCGCCTGACGGCATGATGGACGGGAGCAGCCCGAAACGTTCGTCAAAGATGTCATACAAAGAATCATTCAGAACATTCAGCGAACGTTACGGCCAGAACCGCAATTGGGCGCCAGCTACGCGCGAGGCAGGTCATCGTCGGCAAGTTCGCTCACAACCCGCGGGCACCGGAGGCTAGAGGTTGCACAGACGCCAACAGCAAAGTTTTTGAAAAAGTGGCGTAAAAGAGAGGTGACGTCGGCAACCTGCGGTTGAGCCGGAGGTCTGTAAAATCAAGAGCAGGGTACAGGCACCCGGGGCCCTAGGGGGACGTGAGCGGACGGACGTCGTGCCTGCGAAGAGAGCCCAACGGTCAAAGAGAAAGAGGGGAACGAGCGGAAAGGGTTGCAGCTAAGATAGCGACACAGCGATGGATGAATTTTACCCGAAAAACTACACCGACCACGAGTCGGACGTCGAGGATGACTTCCCCGTGTACACGCTCAGCCGATACTGGAGAGATGAGCTATCGCTGGACAAGCCAGAGATCCAGGCGCAGAGGAAGGCTCGTCGCGCGCTGAGACCAGCGAGAAGGTCTGCCGGGGTGCACATCATCAACCCGGTAAGTGAATATTTTCTCTGCCTTGAGATACTGGCATGCCTCGGTGTCTTTCCTAATATTTTTCTTTCCACGTCCCTAAAAGCGGTATGCCTTCCCTCAAATTCGTTTAATGTTTACTTCTACTCTTAACGGAAAGATCAGCTGATTTTTTTACGTAAACTCTCATAAATAACAAAATTGAGAAAAACGTGGCCGCAGCTTAACTCAGTTTACCTTTATGCAAGCGAGATATTTGATGTCCCTGGTTATACCTTGTCAAAGGCGATGCAAAGTCTGAAGTCAGCTGCCGCCACAAGAGTTACTATATAGGCTTTGCCAGCGCTACTCGAAGGTGCTCGATAAGCAACCAAGGCCCGCTTGCACAAAACAATCTTAAGACTGTCTTAGCTAAGTCCAGACTTAACTGGAGTCTTAAGAATAGGCCACTAGCATGGCCGCTTAAGACTGGAGTTAAGACTGGGCTTCAGTCCTGACTTGAATAAGTCGCTTGTATGATTACGACTTCAGTGCTGTCTTGGTTAAGACACAAGGACGCCAGGTGTCTAAGTAGAGAAATTAGGGAAATACAGGGATGCGCTGGCACTGTCCCTGCTGTAAGATGTACACATCCCGTCAATTTTGCGGTGTGTAAAATCCGTGCCATTGCTTTTTACGGCTTAAGATTGTGTTACGAGGAAAAATGCCCCAAGTGGTTGCTGAGGCCGTTCTGGGAAGCCACTCTGGTAAACATGAACCCGAAACGTTCGACGTTCGGAACACGAGCCGTCTTAAATAAGCGTGGTCTTTCTAAAGACACCCTTTAAGTCTGGACTTAGCTCGGACTTTATCGTGCAAGCCGGCCCAAGTTACGGTGGGGCAGAGTTGCTTGGCGGCGAAAAAAAAAAACCGACGTTTACGGTATTTTCTAATGCGAAATTTGAGCGCAGCTCATCAGCTGTGTCAACTGTTCGAAAGATTTAGGCAGAGAATTTGAGCAAGAGTATTTACAATTACAGACAACTTTTAGGCAGCCGGTTCGCAGTGGCAAACGACGGCGGCTATGCATTTCGGCTCATGCGGTGCACATAGTCACCATATCGAGACTATGTGCACCGCCACCACCACCACCATATCGAGATCTGCCACCACCGACCTGGCGCTCTGATTGCCGCAGCACAGGGGTGGCATTGGAGGAGGAGCGAAGAGAGCAATTAAGTTATCGGGAGGGTGGCCCATAGGAACGTTACGCGGCGAAGAGATAGCAGCGACTCACTGATGCCACTGACGCCGCTAGCGAGGCAAGTCAACATGGCTCTGCGTTTCGGTTTGGGATGCACGCGACGTGATATTCTAGGCACTATATCGATGCCAAGCCGGCGCTGGGAGGGTACACGCAGCTGCTAACAGTGGCGGCAGGAGCGCGCGCTGCCCGGCTGCGGGGCGTGCGGCGCCGTCAACGGCGAGCTGCCTGGTCGCGACGGCGCGCGGGTGGCGCGACTGGTGTGGTGGAAAACTGTGTGCCGCCGATAGCGTGTGTTTGGTGGCAGCTGTGTGTGTGGGTAACCGACGTGACATATGTGCGTGTGTGTAACTCCGTAACTCAGTGTATGCGTAACTGTGTAACTCTTTGCACTCAGGCCGGATACTTGTGAGTGTCCACCCGATTCAAATGGCATGGCCACACGTTCATTATCATCATCATGCAGCGAGTCACGTGGTATCACGTGATGACACACCCTCACCGCTCCTGCGCGCGCTCTCCCTCGAGACTGGCCGTGGCCTGGTGAAGCTTATGCCTTAAAGGCCCACTGTCCACCCTCCGGCCAAAAATATTTTCTTCCCCGGTGACTGTGAGACTTCGCCCCTAGAACGCAAGGCCGCAAAATGTTTTTGAAAAGAGTAACTAATAACGTAGTTACAGCCACCGCAATCACCCGATTCTGTCATGCTTCTCTCTTTCCGTTCCCTCGCAAAGGTTTTTCACTCTCCTGCCCGAGGTCGTCTAGCCTCCGCAAGACAAATTCCCCTTCCTCCTCCGCGTTTGGAGGGAGGTGGGGCGTGGCACTCCGCGAGCGCGAAAAAAAAAAAGAAAAAAAAAAAAGCCGGCCGAGTGAGCGCGCGCCGCTGGATTCATTCTGGCCGTGGCGAGGGAAAAGCGCGCAGCGAGAGGTAGACACCCATCCTTCTCCCGTCAGTCAGCGAGACGGACCAATGGACGTCGTTCGCGGTACGTACGTCATTACTGTGGCCCGTCGGGCCAGCGCAGGAAACGGGGAAGCTGGCTTCCCAAAGGAGAGCATGAGAGAGCTTAAAGTTAAATAAAGTTAAATTGGTTCACAGGAAGGGAAAAGGCGCAGTAACTGTCACACTTGCTCTGTGGACACCCGAACCGCGCCGTAAGGGAAGGGAGGAAGGTGGGAATGAAAGTGGAAAGAGAGAAAGAGGAGCCGTAGTGGAGGGCTACGGAGTAATTTCGACCACCTGGGGATCTTTAACGTGCGCTGACATCGCACAGCACACGACGCCTCTTCGTTTCGCCTCCATCGAAACGCAGCCGCCGTGGTCGGGTTCGAACCCGGGAACTCCGGCACAGTAGTCGGGCGTCTTACCACTGCACCACCCCGGCGGGGCACACATGAGAGAGCTTTGAATTGTATTTTCGATGCTTTGCGGCGCGCGTGTCACTGTAGCATTTTGCACAGACTATCTCCGGTACCTGATCGAAACACTGGGCTCCTTTGCTTAAAAGGGCCTTCCCTGGACAGCGGCCCTTTAATAGTTTTATGTGCGCTTTCTTGCCTTCCCTGAACCTAAGAAAAGCAGGAAGCTGCACAGTTGGCGCCACATATAAATCCCCTGCACTGCAAATTAAGTGCGTAATCAGCCGTCTTCATTGCGCAACTGTCTTGGGGCATGCAGTTCCTCTTTTTAGCTGTCAATTATAGCTCTTAAAACTCATTTGAATAAAAATGGTATGAACGAGCAGTTGCACGGTCGACAAAAACTTGGTACCAAACTCCTCAACTTGATAAACACACTTCCGTCTGGAAAGACAGCATCACTTGTCGGTATTTATGTCACAAACAACGCTGTAGCCAAGCTGGGATATAAATGGAGAGCTGGGATTGGTTTGCACATGTTTCCATGCAAGTCCTGCAGCATACCGGGCTGAACCTTACGTGTAGGCCATTCTAGCCTTTTGATCAAGAATTCGAGTGCAGAACTCTAGATTTAAAACAGCGCTTGGTTTGAACTCACAAAAAAAAAAAAAAGAAAACATAACAAAATAATTCGTTAACTTCGCGAAACGCAAATTCCATTACACAAGCCAAGCTCCAGATGTTTGGCGTGTTCCCGACCTACGTCCTAATAGTTATGGTCAGCAAATGTGCCACCATTTGCCAAACTTTATGACTTTACCCAATATGAATTCATTGATTCGTTCACTCCTTCTGCAAAAAATTTGTGTGAAGTGGTTCTGCGCTCAAGATTGCGTCTTGCTTGTGCTCTATATACCAAGGTGAAACATACTTATTCCGGCATTTTCGCTTTTCATTTTTTTTATGCATTTAGCGCTAGATTTGCATAGCGGTTTATGTTTACTTTCATTCTTTCACGTTTTCATATTTTGATTAATTTTGGCTCGAAATTGTTCTGCTGAATACCACCAGTTGCAGCCATTTAATATAAAGCGCGGAGCCAAGTTGTTCCCGAGCTGCTTTTCCCCCTGCAACTAGTATTTCCTTGTTTGTAGAAATAAATCGAATCGAATGAAAACACCGAATCAATCTTAGATTTTAAGGAGCCTTTCCCATTAGTTTGCGGTTGTCTTTGGCTAAGCTTCTTGGGACGTAATGCAGTCATGCACACGCGCCTAGCCGGACAGAAGCCGCCCCCATTTCTGTTATCTAACCGCTTGCCTATATAACCGCTCGCCTTCTTGAATAAAGCGTCATTCATGCACCATGCCTCGTCGTGTCTACACTTCTATTGGTGTTTGTTTAAACACTGCTTTTCTAAAAAAATGCGCACAATGGACAATGAGAAACTGATAAATTTTGATGCCCCATGCATCAAAATTCGCATCACCAGGCTTTTCTGAAGCTCATTATTTTAAGGTATTGACCATCTGACCTCTTGTTCACTAGCGGGTATCTGCACTGCAATATGGTATAAAAACGCGGGCAGGAAATTCGGCGCCAATGGTTGATTTCTTGCCCATGCCACTTAAAGGCTTGTCATCATCATCCAATTGCCATCGCAAAAATGAAAAGATAACAAAAGGTGCACAGAATAATGATATGTACACTAAACGAATTAAACCACTGAAAACAGGCGGACAACTAATCCGACGCAGAGGCGCAATGGACAAAACGTCCGGCTACTGTATCCGGAATGCCCAGGTTCGAATTTGACCGCCAGCGGCTGCGTTTCGATGGAGGTGAAATAGAGTGGTGGTGGTAACAACTTTTATTGCCACAAAATGAAAGGAATTATTTCGGGCTGGGGCGAGTCTAGGGTGGCCTCCAGTCGGGAGCGACCTCTTGAGCCTCTGTGCGATGCCCGTGCACGTTAGAGAACCGCAGGGGGTCGAAAACTCCGGAGTCCCCCACTGCGGTGTTTCTCATATAGCCTGAGCCGCTTCAGAACGTTAAACTATACAAACCAATAAGCAACAATTAAGCTCCGGCGTTAAGGGTAAGAAGCGATAGCGCTCACGGACAATGTTTTTTCAATTATTTTTTTTTATTCGCGGATATATAGCATCAGCAAACATTGGCTTCCATTCTGAGCAGTTTGGTACCACAGAATGCATTTTTCATTTTTTTTTTAATTATTTCAGGGAAACTATTGATCAGTTAGACTCTAAATTTTGTTAATTACCATCATCACGTGTTTGCTTTTTGTTCTGAATATATTGGCACCTCAACCTCCTCTTCCCTTTTACCAATTTTTCATTTCGTTAATTCATCACTAAACCAATCAATTACATTGATTCCATTAACTTGCCATAGCTTATCGCACACCAAACAATCTTCAATCGTAGAACCACACATTATCATGATTACAATTCTTTTACGCGGCCGCCGATTATTTTCGTTACGCGGTGCCGACTACTACTCCTACTGCTCCTATGCCACCGGCTTTTAGCTACTGCTTCAAATACTTTCTGGTTCATTTGTGTTCCTTTGCAGGAAAAGAAACACGTGGACAGCGTGGACAACAAGGTATTCGACACCAATCTCTTCCTGGAGGTTAAGCTCGCATGGAGGCCCGGCGGGTAAGAATGCAGACTATGCGGGATATAACTCGGGAACGCAGCGGCGAATGCCTCTCCACCCTCTCCCCTCAGCCAATGGCGTCGACTGATCGTTATGACGTCGTGTTCAATTCCGTGTCGTAATCGCCCATGTATCTATGCATTAGCAGCGACATCACGGCAGTGGGGCGACTCCGTTGGCTGGAAAACCTCCTTTTAAAAGGTGTATTTTTTGCTGCGTTCTTAAAGCTATATCAAACTATAGGTGTTGCTTCTGTTCCACTTTGTGCGTCTCATTGCTTCATCTGCTCCCATTTTACTGAATAGCGTATACAGCTCGCTCCGTCAAAAAGACGTCGCTACTGCCATGACTTGGCATTGTTCCAAATCTGTAGAAAAAAAAAAAAAAAAGACGCACTTTATGAATGATAAACAAGAAGCGAAATGGTATATCGCACCACCAAGAATGCTGCATGAAGAACTGCTGCATCATAATTTTGTCACGGAATAAAGTGCGTCTTTTCTTCTTTATTTTCGACACATTTGGAACGATGCCAGACCACCCAGAAGTGAGACTTGCGGCTGTAGGAGAGTACCTGTCAGGAGGATGACTTCAGGTCGACGCTGGTGGATTGCATCGGCCGGATTTGCGCCGGAGTTTTAAAACGGCCAGGTGAGTTGCGCAATAGTGGTTAGCACCAATGCTTAATAGCGAGGTGCCTGGTTTGAACAAGCAGCCAGCTGCTGGAACTATGTGCATTATCGCCTGGAACAACAACACTCACTGATGTAGCTCAATGCTATACGCTTTAAGCTCCGCATTTGTTCTTAAGACTCGAAATGTTAAGGTAAGTTTGTATAATGTAAGGTTTAGCTCATATATGGAACAACGAGAACGGCCATACACTTTTCCCTGTCAGCTAGTATGCGTGTAGACAGACTGTGCCTCGAGGCCCGTTCCTCTTACAGGGCACGGGTGAACTTCACCAAGGAGGACCAGGTGGTTCTCGCGATTGAGTTCAAAGACTACAACGCGACTCCTGACAAGGATCGGTACGAACAGCCGGATCCGGACCTGGTGCTCGTGCTGCACCACCTCGACACCAGTAAGAAGTCGTTTGAGTACGAGGTGGACAGGAAGGTCTTCAAGCCACAGGAGCTGCACACGTACAGCTTCAACATCCGCCAGAGGGGATCCACGGTTAAGGTATGAAGATAATGGCTTATTTCACACACTGAGGCTGTGCACGCAGCGAGTAAAAACTAACTTCAAGAAGCGCATCTGCCAGTTTTGTAGACGCTCAAGCATTCTAATAAGGAGGAAGGGGGGTTACCCCCCCCCCCCCCCCCCTTCCAAGGAATTCTGAGAGTGCCTGTCTCTGATTCAGCACTTAATTTGATGGCTAATAAATTGTGCAGTCATGCAGGAGACGCACCTAAAGAAAAATTGACAACTAAAAAGATCTAACAACCTTTATTTCATTATTTAGCTGAGTAAACTATGTAAAACAACAAACCTGGCTGGTTACCTTAAGCTAAATGTCACCATTTCACTCCTCATTGCAGGTCAGCGTAAATGACGTTGAAGTGGCAAAAGTGAGGATTTTTTCTCCCTTAACTGAAACTGAGGTATCTTCAACAGAAGGCTTAGACGTGACAGCACTGCATCATCCTTGCAGACTGGTAAGACATACTTGCCGACATGTAAAAACTGCATGTCACTGTCATTAATTCTAGCTGCACCACCTAACTATTCAGGTTAAGAAAAGCAGAGATTTTTGTTCTACATGAACAGGACCACAGGAATCCAAGCAGTCATGTGTGTTTGACTGATTTCAGCGGTATTGTAAATTGAGTTTGAGGCACATTAAGCCCTCAAAAGTTTGCACCGCAAGTTAGATTTCGTCTGGAGCACATATGGGCCCACTTGTCTTTATGATGTATGCCAAAAGTCCAAAATGCTCTTGAAAGCTTAAAGGAGCCACAAAAGGTAGAACATTTAAACTGCTCAAGAAATATGAAGGCAGGAGTAAAAATCCAGCCTCTGCAACTGTACTGCTGCAGACAGACAAAATAAAGATCTCCCATACCTTTGGGGTGATCAAGCTACATTAACTAAAGCTCGTTATGTGGTGAAGATTATCTGTTCAGTATAAATAGAAATGAATGTCTGCAGGAAGGAGTGCACATGACAGGCATAGATGACAATACTTTTCTCATAAATAATGCAGGACAAGCCCTTCACAACAAAAATCCTGCCAGAACTTGGTGTTGGAGACAGATTTGTGCTATTCGGAACATTCGACCTCACAGATTGCGACCACAAGTGAGTGAAATGAATGAGTTGAAAATTTAATGTCCTATTATGAAGCAACTGCTATACCTTCAAAGGTCACATCTGAGAAAGGTGCACTGGATCAAAATTACTAAAACCAGCTAACGTTGCACTGAATAGTGTTTCCATGTGCAGCATTAAAGGTGCTGCAATTTATAGCCCATTGATACACAGAAAACTGAAGTAATGTTCAACAATCTTGGAAGAGAACAGCAATTTATCACATGCAGCAAGGTAAATGGATGCGGTAAAGGGACACAGCTAATCAGGGCAGGTATTAACTGCAGATCAGTATAATGGCAGTAAAAAGAATTAGAAATGGGTGCAATAGATTTCCCAGCTACTCTCGGTGCATAAATATGTAGCAGCTTACCAGTATCCCTCAAGAAAGCATATATATGCTTTACCTTGTCAGCAGCCACTGACAGGAGAAAAATTTGGATGTTAACAAAAAGGAATAAAATTTGGGCTAGCATCGCAAACTGTAGAAAGGCAAATGATAGCTGTAACAATAAGAAACAGAAAGATATCACATTGTGTCAGATAACATACATAAGTTGATTATCCTAGTTTAAATTTAGAACAAATGGGAAAGGAAAGGTACCCAAGGGGTAAGGGAATAGATTCCTAGACAAGGTAAGGGCCGCAGAAGGCAGCAGATTAGGCGGACAGCTAAGGTTAGGAAGTTTGCTGGGGTAAGGAGGCTATAGCTGGCCGTGGAAAAGGTTATTTGTCGGGATTAGCTCTGGCAGTTTACATAGTTAAGCTGGAGATGACGATTCACAGTCCTGCAACAAACATGCATGACCTATTAAGATACTTATCCACTTTTACCAGTCATTAGCACCTTGTCCACATGCTTAAATCATGCTGCACGTTTCTGTCAGGTGTCAGTATGTCAGCTGTGTAAAAGAAAAAAAAAAAGCTTTTAGCGTTGTGCATTTAAAGGCATGCTACACTGCCCATCAACTCTGGCAGCAGCATGAGAAATTTTAACAGTTACCAGTCACTAAAATCTTTTAACACGGATTTCTTTCTTTACTATCGTGCAAAAAAGTTACGCATACCAGATTTGTGTGATACATAGAAGCAAATGAGGAATATAAAGTAAAACATATGGTAGCAGTAGCTGTAGTAGTTTGAGGCCTTTGAACTGCTAAGCTACAGTTTTTTTCTTTATCAAAAAGCCAAGCAGCATTACTTCATGCAACCGAAAAATGCCAGTAAAGAAGTGCATCGTTGCCAACATTCATGACCAAATGAACACAGCTTCTCCGTACTACTAACCCACATGGTTAGTAATGTCGTATTTGTTGTGTTTTCTTCACAGACAATAATATTAACTATTTTAATACAGAAACTGCACCACAGCGTGAAATTTTTTTTTCTCTCAGAAATGACGCAAGAGTAAAATTATAACCTATGCACAAGGGAGCAAGAGCATTGTTTATCATTGCAGCAATGAGCTTTTTAGGTCTTATAGTTACTGTGATGCTATGTATTCATGGTGGTAAGAGACAAGACAGGAACTGCGAGCATTTAGAGTATCTTGTGCAGTAAACGAAAAACTGCTAAGATCAGGGAAGCTTGTTACACAGCTGAAGAAACATACAGTGGCAAGAACCTGATGCAAACATTAATGCCAAGCAAAAGATTTGAAAGTAGCCTGTCTCATCATCACGACAGGTTTCCAAGATCAAATTTTTATGCAGATAGTAGCTTAACATGTCCCACCATGATAGCTCAGTGGTTACGATGATCACAAGGACGTGGAATCGAATCCTGGCCGTAGGGGCTGCCTTTTGACGAAGGCAAAAAGCAAGACACTTGTGTACTGTGCAGTACCAATGCACGTTAAAGAACCCCAGTTAGCTACGTTACATCATGAGTTTGTGGTACATACTCATATTAAACTTGTACAATAGGCTCCCTTTAACATGACTGGATAAAATATTTTAAAGTTTTTACAGTGGAAGTTACATTTACATTCATGAAATTGGCTCCAAAAGACCAGTAGAATTCAGTGTCGAAGCGCTTCACACACAAAAACAAATGCTTGCTTTTTAGGAAGCTCTTCAGCCTAGGGGAGACTGTTGTGCCATGGCCTGAGAATGTCAAGTACAAGAAGAAGACCCGCATCACCATTCAGAGGTATAAGACACAACTAGTGGTCTACTATCACACCACACCCTTCTTCAAAACCAGACAAGTGGACCTCGAGTATGTGGGTGGGAAGCTGGAGATTTGCCCTGCACTCGACTTGGTTGGGCTATGGATTGTGAGTACATAACTGCAATGGAAACTTCCTTCTATATGCTTGCTCACCCAGACGTATGCACTACAGTGAGAGTTTTGGCTATGAGCATATGTAAAGTGAGGAGGGGGGCACGGGGACTGAAATACATTTTATCGAACAACTTTGACGGCTATCTTTTCACCAAATAGTTTAAGGAATGCACTGTGGAACCACCCCCTGCAATAGTTGCCCTTAGACCCGCAGGCAAGGAAGCTAGATGAAGTAATTTATGCAAAAAATATGTGAAGAAAAACAAACAAAAATTTCCCTACTCATGAGAGTTTCTAATCAGCATTGCTTCCACATTGTTTTTGAGCAAAATCAAAGGAACAGCAAGACATACATTTAACTGAGAGATCACTCTGGTCTCCCTAGATAATGTAGTGGTTGTAGTTAACATGAAGCCGTGAAGCATATATACCATTTTTTCAAACAGGCAGCATTTTTAAACAGCATGAATCAACTCCTTTTCAAGTTTCAAGATGCAGAGCTGGGCACACAGCCGCACAGAATCAAGCATGTGTTTCAACAATTATTAGAGTTTTTTTTTTTTTTTTACATAAGCTAGCACTTTGCTTACAGAGCAAAGCTAGCATGAGTTTGGTACTAGTGCATACTGGTGTCCGGAAAGCATTTATAAAAAAAAAAAAATAATAATAAAAAAAAAGACAGGGGGCAATCATATAGACTGATTTGCAAGAAATGCAGACACATATTCAGCTCCACTTATGTTGTAATAAGGAGCATATTAAAGACACTTCTGGCATTTTAATTTGATTCCCAGTTGTTGCATGTCATGGTATACATGCAGTGCCATCTACAAAAAGCATTACCAGTAATCTTCAATTTTGCAGTGATTATGGCTCATCTTTATTTTGCCGGGTCACGCTTAGTCGTAATGTCATGAATCACTAACAAGTTTAGTCACCATTAGTATACATTATACTAAATTTCTCTCTCTCCTGTTGACTTTAACACACACATCCACACATTACTACTTACAGAAGTTTCAGAGAGGTGCCGACGGACAGTTCTCAACTTCATGGTACCGCTAATACTATCACCTTAAAATGAAAAGCATGCCCTGTTGAAGTAAAGTGAATCGAATACCCCACTTATCTCACTCCTACTGAATCTGCAGCCAAACAACTCATATTTCAGTTTGGGGCTGTTATAAAGTGCTAAAAGATTATTAAAATTGTACCAACTTCACAATTCTACAATTCTCGCTGCCACTATATGTTACAATTATTCTTAATTTCTTGTTATGCACAGCTTGATGAAAGCAGACATTGTAACCAATCAGAGCTTTGTCTTTTATGACAGAAATGAAAATTTTAGAGACCTATTTTCACATTAAATAAAACATAGAAAAGAACAGTTCATACAGACGTCATAATGTGACGAGGCATAGAATACTGCAAATAAACTGTACAACAGAATACGCCAACTAAAACAAAGGCAGTACACAGTCTTAAAGCAAGCACTTTTTGTTTCGCAATACTCTGATGTTAATGATGTGTAGAGAGAGCAAATTCGACCGTTCTTACTGCGATAAAGTGGGATTGGCAGCTTTAGGCTCGGTACAAGTTGTAACTGGCACTGAGCATAGAAGTGAGATAACCAATTTACAGACAGACACAAAATGTGCCCTCAGGTATTAAATGGTAAAACAAAATAAATGAGGACATGGAGCAAACAGTTTTCAACTTTTTTGTTGTGCTACAATCCAACCAAAAGAAGGCATATATAACTTCACAACTAAGATAATGCTAATTCATATTATGTGAACTGCTTTTCAGGAACGTATGAAGAGACCGTGATGAAAGAAGATCACCAAGCGAAGATGAGGCTAGGAGCAGAAGAAAGTCAATTTTGGGATTAATATTTGCAGTGCCGGCACTTGATTTCATTTGGCTATTTTTTTTTTCTTTTCAACATGGTGATGGAATTTATTTTTACATTTAACCTTTCCTTCTTTATGACTTTCCTTTCTTTTTGGTGTTAAGCAAATAAAGGGAGCTCCCTCCAATCTAACTGGAAACTAGTCTTTAGTATATAATAGGTAACAAAAGCAGTCTCTCTGTTGAGCACTTCTGAAGATTATAAAATGTGGCTACAGTTGAGTTAAGTATCTATGCTCCAGCTGTGACTCAGTATAGGATATCTTATCTTTAACTTGCCATGGCTCCTTGCTTAAAAAAAAAAAGCACTTGGAATTCGTAATCAAACTGCGGCACTTCACATTTTTTAGACGTTTTGGTGCACATATCCAATAATACTCAAGTGAATGAAGAGAACCTACAAAGTAAAGGAATATGCTACAAATAACAAAACCGTCTACTTTGTTATAGCTAAAGGATTGTTGAAATATCCTGCACCAGTACAGGTAAATACCCTGGAACCTCTGCCGTACTAGACAAACTGCAAAGTATCGGCGTGTAGCGTCTTACTTAAAAAAAATGATAGCCGATTTAGCATGGTTATGCCAATTGCGAATCGGGAGTGCTAGTACTTCAGTTTGGGTCGCACGTACCCTTCAGAAAACAGTAATAATCTATCACATTATGTGAAAGACTTCCTAATATAGATATAAAGCCCTGCTTTAACTAAGCCAGGTGAATGCGTCTGCATGGCCTAAGATTAGCGTGTCTGACTCGAAACCCAAGGAAGTGCTGACCAAGTTGGCAGCTTGTGCCAATGACTTCATGGCTTCAGATCGACGTCAGTGAAACAGTGAATGGGGGCTCTAGTGCCCCTAATGCAATTTTTCATTATATGATCTACTTTCTGAAAGTGTCAACTAAATGGGCATGTTCTAATGTGCATGGGTTGAAGTGGGTGCATCCTCTTGCTCATAAGAATGGCACATGGCATGCCATTACCTTGGATCATTTTAGTTACACTCATGCATTCATCACCTGTTTTCATTTTGAATGCTTTTATAAACTGTAAGTACTCATATGTAAAGTTCTGCAATGTTCATTTCTGCGCTTCAATTAAAAATTGAATAAAAAGTGCAGTTGCAGTCTTTACGTCTCCTCATGTCCTTCGAGAACATGAAATAAACAAAATGAAATGAAATGACCAAGCTGGAAACACAGGTCAGCGTCATCATGCAGCTGTCACATCTGTATATGGTTCTTCAATTAAGCTAAGCAGGTCAAAGTGCATATGCCTACTTAGTGGGCACTTCCAGACATAGGCAAGACATAGATGTCTTGTGACAACGTAACAGTAATTGGTGTTTTGGTAAGCCAGAAGACTGGCGACAACATGCAAGTTTGCATAAATTCGGTTTCCCAACTTGCTGACAGAGTACGCAGCGGCAATAGATTCAAATTTGCAGTTGAGTTGCAAGCTCTTGAGTATTGCACACTCATGAAAGTTTACGCCTTGCCTAAGCTTTCACTTTCCCGCAAACCAGTTGTGAGGCTAATGCTTATCATCAAACTTGACGGAAGTGAGCAAGCCATTTATAGTATCAGCATGCTTGTTCAAATCACCAAATTATAAGTCTTAGCACCTCACTTAGGACACAATATGTAACATATAAAATCCCTGTTTAAAGGTACATCGCCCTTGCAGTGTAAGAAAGCGGCTTCTTCATAAGCTGCTGTGCACGAAGGTACTGCAACCTTAAAGTGTCAACTTTCTTGCAGTACAATGTGACCTTCTTTTTGGCAACAGCGATTCTGCTTTCCATAGTGTGCACAGCGATTTTAAAACGTTGGGAAGGGCAAACTGCTTGGCCGTGACGACTCTTGACGGAAGCAGGGCGCCAACGCAGTATGGTTTTTTCGGCACCGACCAGTGTGGCTGAGGCGGATGACAATGGAGGCCGCGACTTCGGAGGCGGTATCAAAGGGCCGAAAACATCTGTGCCGCCGCTGTCTCCGCATGGAGTAATGCTGCCCGTAAGAGCCACTGATGCGTTGCTTGAAGCATTAGATCCTGCGACCCGGCCGTCAACAGTCGTCGATATGCCATGCGTTGAATCTCTTTCTTCGGCGGAACCACTAGTAATCGCAGGGTTGTCAGCACCCACGGATGTGTGTCGCAAAAGTGGCAAACCTGGTAGAACTTGCAAATGAGGCAGGACTTGCAACTGAGACACGTCCGCCGACGCCTGCTCGCAAAGCACTAAAATGGTCACAGGAAGGGAATTAATGAGAGGCGCAACGGGCTGCAACTGCACAACGCTGGTAGACGGCACAAGTACCGGTACGGCGAATCCCGGTGCAGGCCGAATAGCCAACGGCCTAAGTCGTTTATCTTGAGTTTTATCGACGAAATCTCCAGGTTTCTTCCTTTTCGAGCACGATCGACCATTGGGCTTGCTGTGTACACACGGTGCTGGCGCTTGATCGAGACGTTTCTCCATTTCATACCGCGAAAAGCAACGACTGTCCACACAGTTCACTGCGTGTTTGATGGTCAGTGTTTATATTTGACTGCATTTGCACTTTGAAGCATCACATTCGCGGAAGCCTTCTCTTCTAATCATGTGCACGGCTACAGGTATTTATGTATCCAGTGGTCCAATCGAGGGAACATTTTTTGTTTGCGGCGGTGTTGACCCTGAATGCACTTCGCAGACTTGCCAAGTAGCGCATGCCCTTTAACTTCTTCAGATCCGCCTGAATGCTTGTCAGTTGGGGCAGGCGCAGGCTAACGAAACGGCGTGACGATGGTAGTCACAATAAATGTCAACGAAACAGTGAAAATATATACACACAACATGCACACAGCGCGCCTTCAACGCGCGCTCGCAACTTGTCTCGACTTGTCTCAACTTCTCGGCTATTCCAACAATGCTAGATGACTAAAATATATTTGAAATATACAATCATAATAAACTAATATTAATAATGTAAAATGAATACGTTGATAATATTTGTTTATCAAACTTTTAACATCAATGATCTATGATACGAAAGCAATTATTAGCGTCATCATGCGGTAGCGGCAGTAGCGCGCTTTTTGAACTGTTTTGAACCCTGTAGTCGCGGGAAGTTTATCTACTGCATTTCAACCAACAGCGGAAAAATTACAGGGCCTTTTAAGATATCTCTGAAGAAATGAACGGCGAAAGCATACTTTTACTCCTCTTGTCATTAGCCTCTTTCTACCGCCACTTCTCTTAAACCTATTTCTCTTTCCTCCTTTCTCTTGCCTTCTCATTTCAGTGATTACTAAGCAGTTAAGTCATTTCTAATCAATTGTCGTTACAATTCGTCGTTAGAGATATTGGTAATTTGTAGTTATTAGCAGTCATTAAAGGTCATTAGCAATTTTAGTCATTACTACTAATTCTAAGCATTTTTAGTCATTTCTATTCACGTGTAGCCGCTAGAAGTAGTCGCTAGACATACTGACCATTACAAGTCATTTGTAGTCGTTTTAGTCATTAATAGTCATTAATATGCATATTTAGTTGTTCTAACCAATTGTAGTCGTTACAATTCGTCTTTAAACATACGGTTCATTACAAGTCATGAGTAGTAATTATTAGTCATTATAAACTCTACCAATCTCTGTTATAACCTTTATTAATCTCTAAATACTAGTATAAATAATAATTTTTCCTTCTTTAATCTGTCTTCATACGGCGGATATTTCTTGCGGTCACGTTCAGCCGACGCATCATGAGTTTAGAAAGTATTTCACCCTAAAACGCAGTCCATTATCTCACCAATTGCTCACCCAACGGCTGCCAAGCGCAAAACCGCGGAGGCACAGAAGGGGTTTCAAGCTTCCACCTGGCCTTACGTGCGTCGGTGCGTTGGCCAGCAAGAAGGACTTCGAGGAGCAAAGCATTTAATTACTTGCAGAGAGAGTGCAAGGTAAAAAATAACAGGAAGGAAATAGGACACATAGGTTATGCAAAAACGTACAAAACCAGAAACGCGAGAAGCAGCAGGAACACGAAAGTGAACTCGGCCAATTAGGCATATAAGCACTGAAAACGTACAATCCATTACAGGCATACTGGCAGCAATATAAGGGTTCAGATAAGAAAGGAAAAGTCAAATGAACCGTCCTCACATGGCGAAAAGTGATCGTCAACTCTACCCTGGCCCGAAGGCGACGGGCTAGACGCGATGAAAACCACTGACGTCCAGCGGCTGTACTTCGGTCCGCGCCGCAGGCGAAATATGCGAGTCTGCTTCCCAGTGACTGTGTTGGCGCTGTTCACGGGCCCGGCGCTCTTGGCGGGCCGGATCTAGGGTGCCTCGATGCGCGGCTCCCCGGGTCGCGCGTAGACTTTAGCGGTGCCCAGAACGTCGGTGAAACGACCGGAATAGAAGGGACCCTGATTGCTGATAGACACCCCCCTTCCCTCCTAGCTTCATCGTATTTCAGCCTGAATGCTTCGCATGAAGCTCACACGTGCATCGCCAGCAAACGGCTTCAAAACAGTCTTTTGCTTTAGCATGTGACACATTGAAACCATAGTCATCACGTTCACCATAATCACACCGTTAACGCCTGTTTTCGTTCCTTCTTAGTGATGTGCATAAAAATACCGCTCCTTTGCCACATTCCGCTAAGAAAATGCGGTGACAGACGATGGGCTGCAGGCTCCGCTGCACGCAGCCACACTTCCGGAATGCATCCTTCAGCACTATTCGATATTTATTACTGCTCGATACATCGAATAGGCTCATGATGAGTCAATGAGGCAAGTCTTCGCTACGAAAGTCCTTCCCCGGCACTAAATCCAGCTCGGTGAGATCGTTCGTGGTCAGTTTTTTTTTGCCATCATTACACATATGCTGTCCAAACTATTCGCGCTCCGTAAAATGTTTTAGCAACACATTGATACCGTGGCACACGTTTGCCTGCGGCCGCGGAGAGCGCAATGTTCTCCATGTGACATTAAGTCTTTGTACAGGAATCACTTGAGCTAGGTTTGGGGAATATAGTGGCCGTGCCCATTTCAGACAGCAACAGATGTTTAGTTTGGGCTAGTTGGTAGCAATTTCTTGAAAACATAGCGCAAATAAAGACCAAGACGACACAGATGTAGGCAGGACAGGCGCTAAACCCTGAGCTGACTTGTGGGTGAAGCTATGAGGTGATCACAGGATTACCCGTGGCAGGAGAGGATTGGAAAGAGCCAAATGTAGGAGAAATGTGATGCAACAGATGTTTGGTTCGGGCTAGTTGGCTGCAATTTCTTGAAACCATAGTGCAAAGACGACACAGACTTAGCCAGGATGGGCGCTAAACCTGGACTGACTTGTGGTAAAGCAATGAGGTTAACACAGGTGATAACACCAAACTCAGGTCGTTCCCTTCTTCCCCTCAGTTCTTTCAGGTGAAATTCAATTTGGCGGGGGACGAGTTGCAGACAAGACGGTAATAGACGATGACACGAGGAGAACGGATGAACAGAACGTTATATAAATCACGAACATATATACAGGAGCACAGCAAGCTATTTTATTCCCAGCTACCAAAACTGGTCTAATACTAGCGCAGCTGCTCGCACTTCACTACTTCTCCAAAAGCCGAGGCGTGCCTACTTCTTTTAACGAAGCCTCACCTAGAACAGTCTTTAGCAACTCATGACGTTCTTAAATATCTGCGAGCGAGATTTCCAGAAGTTAGCTTAGCACTGAGAGAGAGAGAGAGAGAGAGAGAGAGAGAGAGAGAGAGAGAGAGCACAGTCTCCGCCGCTCGCTCGAGGTCCACCCCTCTCATTCGGTCTACTGAAATTTCGCGCGCCACCTCGTCGAAGTCGGAAGACGAGGGGAGGACCGGGACTAACTTTCTGTTCTTTCCAGCTCGTCGATTGTGGACGTGGTGAAAATGCCTTGCACTAAACAAACCGGCCGTATACGCACCGCTTTTGGTCGGAAACACCCACACGACAGCTGTACATTGCAGACACACCAGCCTAAGTACGCCAGGTAAAAGACATTCGAGTCATAAAGCGATGTTAACAAATGAATAAAACCGAGCAAACTGCCATTTATATGATGAGCAAATAATCAAGTAGAGCTTCAAAGTCGTGGATTATAAACGTGTTTGGTACAAAAAACAATGGTTATCTGAGTGTGAAAATGGCGGTTTTTCGCGTGACAGAAGTTACAAGCAAAGTTTTGTGGTCACTTTAGCTCCGCCTCTAAGGCTATGACTACCCCTTTGCGGACCCTTGTCCGCATGCACGCTATTTGCTACTTGCTTAATCACTCATCACCTAATTTGTACCCTCTTATGTAACGCGTATTCACAGCATACATTCGTGGCAGTACAGCCGCCACGCCATAGATACAAACCCCCCTTTTATCAAGCCACGTACAGTCAAACACCAGCGCTATACCCGCACAAGGATTCGTATGCCGACAGGAGTCTCATTTTCGCCCTCACTTCAAGTTCTCTGATTGGTGGAAACACCGGAACCGGATGTCAGTTCAATTGCCACCACTTCTGGTCCTGGCGTTTCCACCAATAAGATGAAGGCGAAAACCAACCTTTATAGATAGGCGAAAATGAAGACAACGACACTTCTGAAAACGACGCAAACTATGAATACGGGTCTAGTTCCGCCAGCTGACAAAACATATATGTCACCGTTTTAGCTACTTCTAATTGCTATCACAATGACACAGGGCTCACTGTGCTTACCGCTTTTCGGAGCCCTGTTTCCACTTGCTAATAGGCTGCGGAGGCAAGTGCTCAATTTCGAAGCACTATGTATATATTCAGTCCTCAGATGATTTGCTTCAGCTACATGGGAACCGAGTAGTATTTATAGCAATTTGAAGCTGCATTTACGGAAGCTGTAGAATGAGTGTGTTTTTCTTGTCATCCTTCGTATTTAACTCCCTCTGCCCCCTCCCCCACTACCACCACCACTGCATTTTCATTGCTTCCCGCATCGCGGTACGAGAATGTGTCAGACGACAGCTGCTCCACAGAAGGCGCGTACACGCACTTGTTACAGCATCTGCGGGAGTTTAGTTCTGTACCTGAGCGGGAAAAAACGGCCACCAGCAACGTTTTTTCCCCCCTAAACTAAAACACATGTGCTTGAAAACTGCCTGTGCAGTTCATCCAAGTGCGACGACCCCTTGATGCGCAGCCACTGGCACTGTGAAGACTGCGTGCTAGACGTGCACTGGAAGCGTGAACATGGATTACGTTCGATACGTTCTGTTCAGCCGACTCTCGATAAGACCGGGCTTCTGTCTGAAGCACTGAGGGCATCGTACTTTGGCTGTGACTAATAACAAGCTCATGTGCGAAAACACCAAGAAGCATGTCGGAGAGGGAGCTACTGACGAAGAAGTGCGAGCACCAGCACCATCGCGAAGATCACGCATGCAGGGAGGCCGCTCGTGCAGTTCACGCAGCTCCACGCGCTTCAGAACCAGAGACAGCCTCGTTCGTTCGCCGCAGTCTTCAAGCCGTTCTCTTTCGTGCCCTGCTTCATCCGAATATGGTAAGCCCGTCTCGAATACGAGCTGTTCCTCAGCATCCTTACGTGTTGGCCTGGAACGGGGCGTCCAGCAGAA
This sequence comes from Amblyomma maculatum, assembly GCA_023969395.1. Classification (NCBI taxonomy): domain Eukaryota; kingdom Metazoa; phylum Arthropoda; class Arachnida; order Ixodida; family Ixodidae; genus Amblyomma; species Amblyomma maculatum. Next base: position 5,746 of record JAJIZL010013995.1, on the reverse strand, counting down.
CTGGCCGTGGCAGGCTTAATCACAGTGCATAGTTTGAAACCCGGCTGAAAAGCGATGCCTTGAAAATTAGAAGGTTGTCTCCTCTCTACAAACACGCTTGAATGTAGTGAGGGGTGATATCATTATGAGCTCATTGCGGAATATACGGTCACAGCCGCATGGCTTCGTCGGCCTACTTGATGCCGAACATGGGTTCCGCATTTTAAGGCTGGTTTTCGACCATTCGTGCTACCTGTTTTAGACACAGCGAAGATTAAACATTGCGTGCGACACCTGCGTACGCTGCGAGTTTTTGAGGTGGTGTCGGCTGGTTCAAAGCTGTGCGCTTTCATTTGTTAACACTAGACCACTGCTTTTGGTGCTCCCACTGCTGTGCTCTTGACAGCCCTTCTGAAGCAGCGAGGCACTTAAAAGGTGAGGAAAAAGTTTCTGACCCTTAGATTTTGACGCACCAAAGATGCACCACATATCTTCCATACTGAGGCGAAAGTATTCATTGATAACAAAAATTCAATCACCAGTGCGCCGCTGGCACGCAATATGGACTTAATTGAGAAAAATCATGCCCGGCGATGCTTATTCAGCTGGAGGCAAGGGTAGAGTTTGCGACAACGTCATCTTGCTTCCGGCTTTGCGCCGACGGTGGGATCTGAAATGTAGTTGACCACAAGCTTTGTGCAAGACGACCCCTAGACTCATATGAAAGAGGACGAAATCAGCTAGTTAGGAACGGACGACGTCTGTGTACTGTGCGCTGTCAGTGAATATTAAAGAAGCCAAGGTGATCGAAATAATCCTTCTTCATAACCTGAGTTGATTTAGGACTTCCAACACCCTAAAACAAAACCAAACCATGTCAGGGCAAAGAGCACTGGACGCTTAACAGCGGCGAGTCCTGTAACTTTCGATGGTTGCCTTAACGACCAATGATCCTTGCTTCGATGCCAGATGGCCTTGTGGAGGGACTCAAAGGCAGCGTCGGCCACCGGCGATGGAAGCCAGCCTCCTCCGTCGGCCGCAGACGACCTGCTCAAGAAGCCGAAGCCGCCCAGCGAGGAGAAGAGTGGGTCGAGGAGACGCTCGCCGAGCCGCTTGCGCCGTCATCGCCGCCACCACCAGCACGACGAGCAGAAGCACCAGCAGCTGGATCAGGACATCGGCATCGTGGATGTGGCGTCCACCCCTGCCACCGCACCCACGCAGGTAAGTACGCGTGTGAATAATACTCACCGAGCCTTTTTGTGGATCGGCCGTGATGTTTCGCACATGGACCTTCGGGGAACTTGCTCATCTAAAAAAGTTCTGCTCTTCGACGGCGCTACTTTAAGCCGCCAAACAAATTTGATAGGTTTAAACATTATCAGAGATGCGAGCCTGGTTGGTGCCACTTGTCAGAACACGGGTTCGCAAAAGTGGCCCTGTCCAGTCCAAGTGTTTCATGCAAGGCTTACTGCGCGATGATTCAGCCGTGATGAAAATGATATATTACATCCTTTGTCAGACTGAGGAGCCCAAGCGGTATCTCTCTGGCTCGTGGTGTCCCTGTTGCGCATTGCGCATCGACAGCTCAAAACTTTGGCCTCACCCATTCATGAGCCTACATGAGCCCAACTAGATTGCTTAGCTTTAGCTCTGTTCCTGTTCACGAGATCGTCTTGCTTACTTCTCATGCATCTGATTGGCCACATCCCTTCACGTGATCGACTTAAACACACACACACACACACACACACACACACACACACACACACGCACACACGCACACGCACACACACACGCACACGCACAAGCGCGCGCGCGCGCACGCACGCACGCGGCGAAGACGGCGTGGAGGGAGGCGATGCGCGCAGGCTGACAACCAAACAAACAACGCGATTTGGCAGCGGCGCCGAAAGACACACTTTGTTCACTGGCTGACTGGAGCTCGCGGCTAAGGTACGGAGGAGTTTCCAGAAGGCGTACAGTGTGTGCGTGTGTACGTGTGAGCGTGTGCGCGCGTCGGTGAAATGGTTTCGTTTTCTATCTTTTTTGATCCTGGCGCGACATCGGGCCACGGAAGGGCGTAGGAGCGCCGTCTCTCCCACTGACTTTCCCCGCCGGTGTCTTTGTTATTTCGGTGAACGCCGAGACAAACCCCGCGCTATAACTTCCGCCCAAGCATTCCCTCTTCATCGGCTTGCCTTTCGCTGCCTTCTAGAGATGGGCTCCTCCTTTCGAGAGAAGCGCAGAGAGCACCCCCCTATATAAGTTCAGGACAGAGGCATTCGTCTTGCAGTCTCGAGGCGGTATCGGAACGTAAAGGTTACAATTGTGCGCTGTTCTTCTTAAGTAGTGTGCTTGGTGAAAAAAGGAGCAAGCAACATGCTAAAGGTGAGTCCCCAAGCCGTGTGCATTGTGAGAGGGTGTGCCGGACCGCCAACGTCAACTTAACCATCGGATAATTCGACAATGCTGTCACCGTTACTCCACCGAGGTGCCGCGAACATCGACTTCTCCCTATAGTTCTGCCGTGGTACTCTACGTGTTTGCAGCCGAGTACTTTGTAAGGCTAATATTCATTACCTTGCACTGAGAAGTGAGCACTGAGAGGTCCATCTCTAGCTTGCATGGTTTCACGGAATATAAACAGCATGCTGATCGGACACAAATACTTAATTGTGTGCTGGGAATTTTTTTGGTCCTGCACTTCGCCGATGGACTGGGCCACTGCATACGTCAGCAGCACATTAGGGTGCACGTCATCACTGAGGGCCTTGTAAAATGCTGACTAGACGTTTTTGCTATCTTGCGTAATTCATATAGGGCTGGACTATGTATATATGGCATTTCGTCAGGGCCGAATTCCCATGTGGACCTTACAAGAGTTTCAGTCACATGGCAATGCTGGGCCCTGTTATTGCAGCGCATTTCTCGACGGTGTTAGTTTTAATTCGAAATCCTTATTTGTCCCATTACGAGAAAAGTTGATGGCATACCTGCAACACGATGGTCTATATGTGCACGCGAGATGGTCCCAAAGAACCCTGCGATGGCAAGAAAAGCAAGTGCACGTCTTCAAGCGGCCGTTGCGCACATGTAGCAATACGTACTCATCCGCGATGCATCAAGGTTCATCCATGACTGGAACCACAACCACATCAAACAATTATATATCTATATATACCCACACTCAGCACCGGTGGATCTCAACACCGGCTGTTTTCGAGAATTTCGTACTAAAATTCCGATGCAACCACTTGTGGTAAGAGGTTATGCCATACGATTTCTCGTTGCACGTAGCATATACATGCTGCTAGTCGAATTAGAAGCCAGCTCGTGATGGCTATTCGAGCTGAGGACATTAGTATATCAAACTGTATGCCTTGGCCGACTTTCATACAAAAATTATTTGGTTTGGTTTTGTTTCGTTTCGTTTGCATGGTTTAACATCCCAACGCGACTGAGGCTATGGGAAAAGCCGTATAGAGGAGGACTGCAAAAATTTCGACCACTTGGGGTTCTTTAACGCGCACTGACATCGCACAGTACACGGGCGCTCTGCGTTTTACCTCCATCGAAAAGCAGGCACCGCGGCCGAGATTCTATCGCGCGGCAATGGGTTCATTAGAGTCGAGCGCCCTAACCACTGATCCACCATGGCAGGTCATATCGAAATTGTGAAGCAGCTGTTTGTCGTACAGCGTTCCGAATAGTGTCGTACGATTTCTTGTTGCACATATCATAAATACGCCAGTGCAGTCGGATGTTATAGCTCACGAAATGGGATTGGAACTCAACAACGTATGCAACTCAAATTTTACGCTTTCAAACCAAGGTAACGGCTTATACGGCCCCCAGATGCTGCGTGAAGCATGACAGTCTACGTGGAATACTAAAAGACACACACGTCGAATACAGCACGAGCAGAAAGAACTTAAATGCATGTCGAAAGACTCGCCCGAAAACATTCCACCCGTGAGATTGTTTCTCTGCCAATGTTTTTTTTTTTTTTTTTTCTTTAAGAGCTGCTTGAACGAGTGACTTTTAAAAGCGAACGTGATTCCTAAAACAGCAATGCTAAGCCTCCGAAGCCTTTGAATAGAATTTGCGCTTATTATCTCGCATTAGGGATTTTAGATATAATTTTGGGACCACGGACTGAAACGCGCCTACATGGCGCCATGACGTACTTCATATATAATTGGTTACAGAATGTGTGGTGTCCGAGCAGATCTAGTACTTCAAGTGTACATTTATTCGCCTCTGTTTTTCAAAGGTGGCTATCATCACGGTGTGCCTCGCCCATTGGGCCACCTGCCAGCTTCAGTTTCCCCTGGGACCACAGCGATTTGTGAGTATATGCCGATTCACACTTCCACACACACCGCAGCGAACTATTGTTAAATGGCTCCAGAATTTGTCTCCGCTAAACAGCGCAGCAAAGTGAAAGCTAGCTAGAGACAGCGGTATAATGAGAGTCAAACTGCTCATATTCCCAATTTTAATCTACTGCGTACAGAGTATGACCGGAAAGCCACATATGTTCACAACAATAAAAGTCGATTGCGTTGAACGCACTTTGAGAATATTTCACAACACATAGTTCACTCCGTGAAATACATAGACAGGCTAAGTGTTACCGCGAGCATTACTTATTAGCAATTCTAATTCGAACTCTGTACTTGTCGATGACAGTTCATCAGGTGAAGAATTGGCCTTGTAGTAAATATACTTTTGGATTTGACTAAGAAATGAGGAAAAATCTGGCTTTCGGATGCATTAGGCCCCACAGTGTACTTGACAGGCGATACAAGGAAAATAGGGTGCACTGTGCTGTGCGACACCATTACACGTTAACGAAGTTCAAGCAACTCATATTAGTCTGAAGCCTCCATTGCGGCGCTTATTTTTTTAAACCTCTTTTTTTTTTTTTTCTTCGTCCTTGTGCCCTAAAGGCTTGGCTGACGTAGAGTATACTGCTGGGCTATGTTTGCCGCACGTAATGGTTGAGCTGTCCAACGAAAAAGCGACAGTTAATCAGCCATTTCTTTCCTCGAAGGACATTTGCTATTTCGCTGCTAGAGCTATTGATGTCCCGATTCGCTACCATAGATATACAAGACGTGTCTTCGCCCGGCGCAGTGCTGTCGAAGACTATGCAGTCCATTCACTCCGGAAGGAACAGAGGGTTGGTGTGGGGAGGATGTGAGAAAGGCGCGCTTGTCTGAGACGTTCAAAACGTCGCAGCAACGTTCTTTCCTCGTCTTTCGCGCAGGCTCCGCAGGTGCTGCCCAAGCCAGTGCTAGTGCCGGTGGTGACCGGCGGTGGCGGAGTGGGGCAGGTTCCCCTAGGCTGGGCGCCATACAACTTCGCGTACGATGCTATTGCCGCCGATGGCTCGAGCAGTCGCAGCGAGTCCGGTGATGCGCAGGGTCGTGTCACTGGCTTCTACACGATCACCACGGCCGAGGGCTCACGCCGCCGCGTCAGTTACGTGGCCGACGAGCACGGCTTTAGGGCCACCGTCGACACCAACGAGCACGGCACTGCCGACGAGTCGCCCGCCGACGTCGTCTGGAGGTGAGAAACTCCGAAAAGACAAAGAAGGGAGAGAAATCACACGCCTTGTACGTTTATTTCTTCTTTGGAGGGAGCAGGGGAGGCCTCTGTGGACGTTGTGAGCGAAATTTAAATCACAGGCATGATTGGCTCTGGCAGGGGTTAATTTGCAGATGACTTGGCCCGGTACTAATTGAGATATATATAT
>JAJIZL010013993.1:0-24602 GCA_023969395.1 Amblyomma maculatum | reverse complement strand
CGCGTGACTTTTCCTAGTGTTGAGCTGAGCCCCGGACATGGCCGCGTCCTGAAAAAGCCCTCCCAAGAAAATCCAGCAAATGGAAAACCGCGAATGCGCCTTTCAGCTGCAAGTCAACGTAAAAAAAAAAGACTGATTTCTTTATAGGAAGGGAAAGGTGCGGCAACGTTCTCACTTGTTTTCTGTGGACACCGCAACCGCGCCGTAAGGGAAGGGAAGAAGGTGGGAGTGAAAGTGGAAAGAGAGAAAGAGGAGCCATAGTGGAGGGCTACGGAGTAATTTCGACCACCTGCGGATCTTGAACGTGCGCTGACATCGCACAGCACACGGACGCCTCTTCGTTTCGCCTCCATCGAAACGCAGCCGCCGAGGTCGGGTTCGAACCCCGGTACTCCGGCACAGTAGTCAGGCGTCTTGCCACTGCACCACCCCGGCGGGGCCAAGTCAATGTAGAAGCGGATCGAGTGCAAGAATGAAGAGGGAAGAGAATGAAACGTAAAATGGCTCAACCGTGTCCAATTCTTGCGGAATCAATACACCAGCGCACGGCCCTCAATTCTATATTAGAAAACGTGTTTAGAAGCAGTAGGTAAATATCTATATTCTCTGCAATTCCATGGAATCGCGATGCTGAAAAGCAATGTGGACGTAATATCCGAAATTTTTCCTGCAACTACAAAATGATGTTATAAGTCAGATAGGGACGCACGGCCAATTATTTCCTACTTTAATCGAATCGATTATTCAAGATTGGCAATCAAGAACATGCGTTCATCCTGTTAGTCACCTGTGAAACAAATTTAACATATATCCGCTCTAATTGCTCATTCGATAGAGAACAGCAGCATTTGTGAGCTCTGCACACCAGGTTTATTATAGTGAACGCTAGGTAGATTGATATCAGCAATATAAAAAAAATTCACATATATTGTCAGTTTTCAACATATCATGCAGTGAGAGAGAGAGAGAGAACAACTTTTATTTAAAATGCCTGCAGAATCGGTTAGGCTCCCTCCAAGCAGGGAGGACAAGCTTTTACCGCGACGCGGCCACTACGTCAGTCTCGTGCGTTGTGCTCCTTGAGGTCTTGTTACGTCGCTACTTCCGCGGGTTCGAGAGGGCCGCCGCCCCCTTCTTGGGGGTGCTGCCCCCCCTCTCCTCGGTTTCGCTCGGTCGCTGCCTCTATAGAGCTGCCGAGACCTGCTGGACGGCCTTGAGTTGTGTCTCTTGATCATAGCTCCTCGTTGCAGCCTCTAGCTGCGGCGGGATCGTCGTCTTCTCGCTGGCTTCGCGCGGATTTACGCTACAGTCCCAAAGGATGTGAGCCGCGGTGGCTCTCTCCTTCGCGCACAGTCTACACATGTCGCTCGCGTGCACACTTGGACACATGTGCTTAGCTAGCACCGGGGTGAGCAGGGACCCCGTCTGTAACTGTCTGTATAACACTGCCTCCTTCCGGGTAAGCCCCGGGTGAGGCGGCATAGTCTGTCTGTTCAGTCTGTACCATTTCACTATTTCGTTGAAGGTGGTCATCTTGTCCTTGGCACTGCGCCGCGACCAAGACTCCGAGTCGGCCGTGCTTGCAGCCGCGCGGTTGGTTAGTCCTCGCGCGGCCGAGTTGGCCGTCTCGTTGTGGTTCACGTTTCCGCGTTCCGACACGTCACTGCCCATGTGGGCCGGAAACCACCTGATCACCACAGGACTTTTGTGTCCGATGTCTTCGGCCTTGCGCAGTATGCGCGCGGCCTCACTACATACCCTACCCTTGGCGTAGTTCTTCACTGCCGTTCTAGAGTCACACAACACTGTAGTGCATCCGGGGTCGGAAACGGCCAAGGCGATGGCCACCTCCTCCGCCCGGTGCGCTTCTCGAGTCCGGACGCTCACCGCGGTCTTCGTTGCACCCGTCGATGCCTCGACAACCACCGCCGCGTATGCGTCGGTGTTCCCTCGATACTCCGCCGCGTCCACGTAGGCGGCGCCTTCTTCTCTGGCGTGGAGGTCTACGAGAGCCCTGGCCCTCGCCAACCTCCGCTCCCTGTTGTGCTCGGGGTTCACGTTCTTCGGGATCGGGAAGACCCTGAGCTTTCTGTTGATGCTATCTGGTATAGGTACGTCTTTCTGCTGCTTGCCTTCTCTCGGTTCGAGGCCAAGGTCCCGCAGTATCTGTCTTCCGGTTCTCGTTCCAGAGAGACGCTCCAGTTGCGCCGTTCTCTGTGCTTCGGCTATTTCGTCCAGCGTGTTGTGGACTCCCAGCGCCATGAATTTTTCGGTGCTCGTGCCCCCGAGGAGACCGAGTGCCGCTTTATACGCCTTGCGTATGGTGGCATCTATCTTGTTACGTTCACTCGGCCTCCAGTTGTGGAAGGCGGCCACGTACGTTATGTGGCTAACTGCGAAGGATTGAACGAGCCTAGTCAGGCTCTCCTCCTTCATCCCCGCTTTTCTGTTGGACACCCTCTTGATGAGTCTCATTGTCGCAGCCGCTTTGCCCGCGAGCTTGTTGACCGTTTCACCGTTGGCTCGGTTTCGCTGGATGAGCAGCCCGAGTACTCGAATCTTTTCGCCCTCCGGTATTACTCGTCCTTCCGCCGTTTTGACCGTGATCTTGGGACGCTCGTACTTGACTTCCATATTCTTTCTTTTCCTGCCCGACCCTTTCGGGGGAATCACCAGCAGTTCTGACTTGGCCGGAGAGCAAACGAGTTCAGACCCGTCCAGCTGCTCCTCGATGGCGTTGACCGCTTCTTGCAGCGTTGTCTCGATGTGTCCATCGCTTCCTCCCGGTACCAATAGCGTAACGTCGTCGGCGTAGATGGTGTGCCGGACTCCCGCTACACTTTCTAGCCGGGCGGCCACCCCGATCATCACGAGGTTGAAGAGTAGCGGGGAGATTACCGACCCCTGCGGAGTTCCGACGCTGCCCAGCTTCTTCTCTTCGAGCTGCAGGTCTCCCGCACAGATTTTGGTGGTCCGTTCCGTCAGGAAGTCTTTGATGTACTGGTATGTCCTCCTGCCCATATTTAGCCTGGATACTTGGGCCAGGATAGCCGAGTGCCTCACTTTATCAAAGGCGCTCTGCAAGTCCAGCCCGAGTACGGCTCTGTTGTCCTTGGTGCCCGTCGTATCGTCGATGATCTCGTTCTTCAGTAAGATCATGGCGTCTTGCGTCCCGAGTTTGTTCCGAAACCCCATGATGGAATTTGGGTAAAACTCCGATTCTTCCAGGTAACGCTGCCACCTGTTCATGAGAACGTGCTCGAGGACCTTTCCCACGCACGAAGTGAGCGAGATCGGCCTGAGGTTCTCTATGTTGGGCGGCCTGCCAGGCTTGGGGATGAGGATCGTCTTGGCTGCTTTCCATTGCTTGGGTAGCCTTCCTTCTTGCCAGCACTTGTAGAAGTTCGTGAGCGTTTCGATGGCCGCTTCGTTTAGGTTCTTGAGCGCTCTGTTGGTCACTCGATCGGGACCCGCGGCAGACCTTCCGTTGAGATCCTGCAGGGCAACTCTGACTTCCCAGGTCTGGATGTCGCGATCTAGCGTCTCGTTCTCTTTGCCTTGGTAATCCGGGTGTCTTTCCGTGGGGGTGGTCGGCAGGTACTTGGCGTCCAAGCGCCGCTTGACCTCGTCTTCCCCGTGTTCGCAGATTGCCTTGTGTAGGATCCTGGCCAGGTTGTTGTGTTGGTGGCCCTTGGTCTTGGTTTCGTCGAGAAGGTTCCGCAGCATGTTCCACGTCTTGCCCTTGTGCATCTGTCCGTCGGCTTCGTTGCAGGCCTCGTTCCACTGTTGGGTGCATAGCACCCTGCTTTGGACCTCGATCTGCCTGTTGAGCTCGGCGATCTTCTTCCTTAGACTTCGGTTGGTTCGTCGCTTCTGCCACCTCGCCTTTATGGACTGCTTGGCTTCTATCAGGTGGGCCAGCCGACTGTCCATCTTGTCTATCCGTTCGTCCGTCTCTAGCTCTTTGGTGGCTCCTTCCGTCGTCTCAACGACGTTGGCCGTCCATTGCTCGATGTCCGTAATGTCCACTTGCTCCGCGGGTAGCGCCTTTCGAAAGGCGTCCCAGTCCGTAATGCGATGCTTCCTTATGCCGGTGTTGCCTTGGCCTTCGAGCGGTACGACGACCTCCACGATGTTGTGATCGCTGCCCAGCTCTTGGCCCGTGTTTCTCCATTTCGCTTCTCTTGATCCTCCGTCAGTTTTGACGAAGGTAAGGTCCGGAGTTGTGTCTCTCGTAACAAATGTGCCGATCCTGGTGGGAAAGGCCGGATCCGTGATTAGGTTCAGTCCGACGTCGGTGGCGTCTTGCATCAGCTCTCTCCCCTTGACCATCGTTCTGTGGTAGCCCCAGTCTTGGCTCGGAGCGTTAAAGTCTCCGCACACTACGAGCGTATTGCTCCCCGCGACTGAAGTTGCCTTGTGGAGCAGTGCCTTGAATTTCTGTTGTCCGTGGGACGGATTGCTGTAGACGTTCACCAGGAAAGTGCTCTCCTTCCTCTTCTTGCCCGTGATTACTTCCACCGTGCAGTGTTCGATGGCGCTTCTGCCAATCATTTCGTGTTGCAGTATGCAGTGACAAATTCTTTTTGGAAGTATTAAACCATGCAGGTTTTTTTTAGAAAAAAATATTTGTTTTCTTTATGTGGGGTTTAAAGACTTAAAAACCATGAGATTATAGAGTTTCCTGCATGTTTGCATGCTTCTACACGAAGCGCATTTCATTTTTTCGAAGGTGTCGAGTTTGAAACGGAGATGCAAGATTCGAATAGTCTTGAATCTCGTCTCATATTTCCATATGCAGGAACCTCCTATTTTGGCAGTTATTTGGAAGCCGATCCTGAAATCCTGTCTCTTAACGCCGCATAAACCGAATACCACTGACATAGTCGAAGACATCCACAAGTGAGAGATCGATGTGTGCCAAAGTACCTGAAAACTACACCGTTCCTGAATATTGCCCCTTATTTGTGGCGGCAATGTTTAGAACGGAGAAGTTCAAAAGTGCGGGAACGTGTTACCTGCGAACAACAGTCTGCGAAATGCTAGGCCGTGAGACCGAATGTTATTAAAACTTCGACTTTTAGGGTAAAAAAAAATATGCACATTGTCTGGTTGATAACATTCCCATAATGCAAGCCATTCAGATCCACGGCCTTAATTTTATAATATTTCGAGTCACCAAAGGCTCACCTAAACGTCCATAAAAATTAGTTAACATGTGGGCACTAATTGTGTTGTGCTAGGTAGATATCTACCACTAGCTGTTTCATTCCTATGGTTTGTTGGCACACACGATCGTTCAGTGTGTCGTTCGATACGTTATTCGTTCAATACGTTCCCGTTCCGGTTTTACTTGACATTCAAGTTTCATTTGACTTTTATGCTCCAGAACATCAGTGATTTCAAAACACCTTGGAACCTAATCTTTAATTTCCAAGGCAAGAAAAGCTTTTATCAATTCACCATGGTACCAGCCTTTCTAAGACATCTAGACAAAATTCATTAGCAAGCTACAATTTTGCTTTTCAATACATTAAATTCATTGTTGTTCTGAATGCTGCATTCTCTGGCGCTTAGTATTGGCTTGTTCAAAGTGACATAATAGGAATCGCAACCGCCACTACAGGCTTTGTTCTCAATGCTAAATAAAGCCTGGCACAGCTCAACAGAAAAACATCTAACATATTAAACCAGCCAACGACACAAAAGCACAAGAGGGGCACATGGGACAGAGTTGTTTCGCGTACTCATCTTTTGTTTCTTTGTCGTTCACTGCCTAAGTGTGTTAGATTCGCCATGTCTATCCATATGTTCGTAATGTTAAAGTCTCGCACTCACCAGACCGCGAAGCCAATAATCCAGAGAAATCGTTCATCTGCATACATCGATTCATCACACAGGTGGGCTTGTTGCACTGTTCCAGGCTGACAGTTGAGCTGCTCAGCATAGGGTTGAGCACATCTCACTGCTAGCGACCGTTGTCTTGATCCCACCATTGAGAGCAACTTGTAGGGCCAAGCATGGTAAATCTTTGGAAGAGGCTCCGTGCCTCTGGTGACTCCGGTAACCGCGGGAATCTTTGGCAGGACCCGGGAAAGATAAGGCTTCAGCCACACAAGAACAAAGTTTATTATCTCATCGCGTCACCGCAGCCAGGCAAGTAGGTCAAAAAAGAAACATGATAAAAGGCAGATCTCTCGACGGCTTCTTTTCAAAGGTAGCGAGCATCGCTTTTATGCGCATGGGAGCAGAGGGAACGGTGTTAACGTTCCGTATGTATTCAAAATTTTTTCGCTAGGTGTCATGGAATACAGTGCTGAATCCTACCCGCTGGGAAGAGCAACCTGCTCACACTAGCCGAGGGTGACTCCTCTCTTTCTCGTGCGGCGCGCTTTACAAGCATTCGGAGAAACATTGTAACGGATTGGATGCGTTTATTCACATATGACTGCAGATGACAGGATGTCCTCGAGGTCGAACAGGCAGCCAGGCCACAGTTCCTCGCATTTCGTTAGCCTCCTTTTCCATCCACGCAGTCACTTTCACTTACTTCACAACTCTTGCAGCATAGAGCGTGTCAATTTCCCCCGTAGCCGACGAAGCTCAATCTAGAGCATGCAAGGTTGTACGGCGCACGCAGCGCTTAAGACGAGGCACATGGTCTACTTGGGTTATGAGGGAGCGGCAGTTGTGGGCGGTAACTTTAACGATCACATATTTCACTTCGCTTGGTCGAACAACCATGACGGAGAGCCCAGTGTACTTGAAGAAAAAGTTCTGATACAAGCCTCGTTTGTGTAAAGGTGTACCACACGAAAACCACACGAAATCTCAAGGAGCACATGTGGGCTCGAAGTGGCGCTTTTCAACACGCTGTCGGGAGTAGAACTGGGAGGACAAAATGCACAAGTGGGCCAAACGACGAGCTTCTTCCGCACAACATATCACCTGACAGACAGAGAGGTTGTCTGTTTTTTTTTTTACCTTGTGCCTTTATTCCCTTTGGCTCCAGGCTGCTCACGCAACGTCTCTGATTGATTCTTGGCACCTTTTATTCCAGACAAAATAGAAAAAGCATTTTGTGATGTAGATGCACATGGCCGAATGGTGGTTGAAGTTTGGGAGTGGCGTTTCTACCGTTTGTCCACATCTTTAGAGCGGGACTGAGTTGGACATCCACTGACATGAAAAATTCAATACGACCGCTTGAGTTCTGGCCGTATGATCAACTCAAAACGCAGCATTGCAGTTCGGTAGCGACCAGAAAACTTTCAATTTTTGAGGGGAAGAAGGCTCGAACAGCTTGATTGAACATTTCGACCACCTGTGAATTAGCGCCGCCTGAATCTCATTGGAGACTGCGGCGTAGTGCCGCGTGTCAGTGAGCGTCAATTGTTTAATCTAATCGGTTGCGAAAGTTAATTGGCCGATGACTGGGCACATCTATGTCTCTCAAACCACAGTCAACGGTGCCAGCGTGTTCGCGCATTTAAAAAGGCCCGTCTACTCCTCCTCGGGATCACTGCGCTACAATTAAACGGCTTCAGTGTTGGATTGCGAATGAATTTAAACAATAACCATACTCCATACGAAGCCCGTCATCACTATCCCTGGGTCGCACTTTGTCGGAAGAGGAAAGAATCACCTTAGGAAATCTTTGTTGGACGTTTCGTTAACGCCGCGCATTGTCTAAACCAAAGTGATTGCTGAATAAGCATTATGTAAAAAGTACATTCTCCCTCCTCCGCCGCGACAGGAGCTTAGGGTACCCTCTAGAAAGAAGGAAGTTCTCTTTTTCGGTACCCATCTTTTAAATACTCCAGTTTAGTTCTCTATAATGTTCTGGTCATAGCACTTCGGCGACCTCCGACATATTTATGTGCGAGTGGCTCAAGCCGACACTTACCCAACAGTCGGCTACTTTGTAATCTTAGCCGGTATTGTCTTAATTGATGGTAGTGGCTAGGGCATTTGACATATGGAGTGTTCTATGAAATGTATTTTTATCCGGAGCCCTCCAATGTGCCTGACCACAAGCTACAATCCATCTCGCGTTTTTAACCTCAAAACCTACAACCATTACATTGATTGAGATCTCATTAGGGCAATTACAACTAATGAATGATCTAGAAATGACAAGCAGAAAGGTAGGCCTAAAAAGTAATATGCAGAAGACTGAGGCAGTGTTGAACATCTTCGTAAAGGACCAGCAGTTAAGAATTGGTAGTGAAAGGATAGAAATTATAAATGAATATGTCTACTTTGGACAGCTAGTGACCGCTGATCTGGGCTATGAAAGGGAAATAATTAGTGGAATAATATTGAGATGGAGCGCATTTGGAAGGCACACAAACATAATGACTAGCAGTTTACTGGTATCACTCAATACGAAAGTGTCAAAAAGTTATATTCTACCGGTAGTCGCCTATGGGGCTAAAATATACAGGTTAACGAAAGAGGTTCTACTTACGTTGAAGACAACGCAGAGGGCTATAGAAAGAACAATGGTAAATGTAACATTAAGAGATATGAAGCGTGCAGAGCCGCAGAGAGAAATAACTCAATATACTGACATTCTAGTGGAAACTAAGAAGAATAAATGGGCATGGGTACGACATGTAGCAAAAAGAGTGCACAACCGATTGTCTCTAAGAGTAGCAGGGGTAGATTACAAGGGAAGCAAAGTTTATCAGGGGGCGGCAGAACGTTAGGTGGGCGGATGAGATTAAAAAATTCGCGGGGTCAAGTAGATGCAGCTAGCACAGGACTGAGAAATTGGAGGGAAAAATTAGGAAAGGCCTGGCTATGCAGTCACTATATTCAGGATAATGATGATGGTGATTGGTAATGACTGCAATGACTAGGCATAACTCAATATTACGAAGGGCCGACAAGTATGTCAAGCGACAACTTATAATGCCCACAGCTCTTTGGAAATGAGTATATATTTTTAACTTTGAGTGGTAGCGACTGCAATATATTGCATGACTCCACCATGACTACGCAAAAAAACGCCTAAAGACGACCTGTATTGGAAAAGGATGAGAGGCAAATAATAATAGAGGAAGAGCAAGCTCTCAACGTTCTCCTTTTAAAAGATACCCAAGAGGCCTTAACAAGGCTGCCTGGATCTCCCGGATGCACTTCTCACCGCAGAAGACAGCGATGTCCATACGCCAAGTTGATGGAATGGCTGAACGGCCGGAAGCGCACCTGAACGAGACCAGAAATGGACATTGGTCGCTCAAGCCTCTAGCGTCTGGCGGAAAGGGGATGACCTCACATGTCGCAAGACTCTCTACTAGCGTGGACGGCAAATAGACGCGATCAAGTCTCGATGCCGTTCGACCTCTGGCCCACGTGGCTGAAAGGCGGCCGCCATGAAGCGATGCCCACGCATCCGTGAGCTTAAGCGGACGAAGAAGCTTTTGCAGTTCCGTTGCATGATAATTGGAGCTGCCCTGCCCGGGTCCTTCCATATCGCACCAAGTGTCTAGGAAGCAGTTCGAAATCTCTTAACGGGATGTGGAGCATCAGCTCAAGAAGTTACGTTGCGATGGAACGAAAGAAACTGTTTGTCAGTTCCCGCGTAACCGGTGCGTAAACGTTCACGAAGCGCACCTGCCGCCCATCCAAGAAGACATCAACCGCAATAACACAGCCATCCCATCCAGACGTGCAGTGCGCGCCTGAACGAAAGGCCTGCGATAGAAACACGACCCTACGCTGTAGCACCGCGAATCCGTTAAAGAGAAAAAAACTTCGCTCTGGAAGCGTTCCGGGAATGACGTAACATCGGAAAGTGTGCGGAAATTGTATTCTTGAAGAAATAAAATGTCGGCCTTGCATAAGCGCGCTAAGTGCAAAACCTTCATCTGTTTGTCGGGCGAACGGAAACCTTTTACATTAAAAGTAATAAAACTAAAAATACTAGCCATACATGGGTATCAAATGATACTGAAGCTGACGTTTGCACTACTGATGCCTGTACACTATAATGAAA
This sequence comes from Amblyomma maculatum, assembly GCA_023969395.1. Lineage (NCBI taxonomy): Eukaryota > Metazoa > Arthropoda > Arachnida > Ixodida > Ixodidae > Amblyomma > Amblyomma maculatum. Next base: position 14,599 of record JAJIZL010013993.1, on the reverse strand, counting down.
AACACTGTGTAGTGTGCTGGCTAAATCTGCAGTTACCAATCCTGCTCAAGAAATATTACGATCATATAGAGATGGTTATGTGAAAGATTCATTTTAGCTTTGTGATCATTCTTGGTTTTACCTTGAGTACGATGTTTATGAGAAAGCATTATTTTAGACTAGTTATCCTTCTTGGTTGTAGCTTTATATCAATCCATTAAGACGTGATGTTGGGCTAGTCGGTTTATGGTTATACCAAAACAGAACTGCGCGAAGGAAACACGACAACAAGGCACGAATACACACACACACAAAGCGCAGACTCTTGACTGGCATGTTGACAGAGCAATGATGTTGACATAGGGGGTTGCAGTTTGTCCCTTGTTGATAGCAGGAGTGGTAGTGGTAGAGCCCAGAGTGGAAGAAATGTAATCCAGTAAGACGTGATGTTGGGCTAGTCGGTTCATGGTTATAACATGACAGAACTGCGCGAAGGAAACGGGACTAGAAAGCACGTTAAACATCCCGGGAAACTTAAAAGAGGTTAAAAAACCTGAAGCATAAAAAATGTGCATCAAGTGAAGGCTGTGAAGGTGGTAGTAAAGCGAATGTGTAAAACGGCACCAAATTACCAATTGTGACGTCACTGAAAAAAAAACACAAGGCGCTATCAATTCTGGCGTCTTTACTTTCTGTGGTCTACGAAAATAAAATAGCAGCCGATGCTTCATGTAATACCCCATTCCTGGGGCATTTGAAGTATTTATAATAAAAAAATAATAAAAATGGCAGCCTGAAATTAAAAGATCTAGTTGTTAGGCCGGTCTCTGTTATATATGAAGGCGCGCTAAAGTCCCCATATGATTTTTATGCTGTTGAGAACTTTTACAATGTTAGTTGCTTAAGTGACCGTACTTTTTACCGGATACACACGCGGGGAGAAGGAACTTGTCAGAATTGTGTGCAGGCGGAGTTATACATTATGCGGTTCGCTCACACACAAAGCCTTCGAATGACGTCAGTCCCTTTCGAAGGCCTGGCGAGTTGTGCTGACTAAAACAACACGAAACTTTCCTTGAACGGTAGAGGTGTACAGATAATTATACCTTTTTGGTAATAGATCAATAATGAGACCTAAATATACAATAATAATTTATTTCAACTCTTAAGCAGGCATTCAGGCACTGGTAGCGAGAAGAGCCGGTTTAACTTTGAGTCAGCTGGTCCGCAAAAGCACTTCCTTTTCCTCTTTCTCGGCTATCTGTCCGCTTAATCGGAACTTCTTTACAATGTGGCCCCCGTAGAAAATAGGAGCCATCCTGGCGACTCAAGGGGACGAAATGCTAGCAGGATCGTAATACGGTTTTAAGCGGTCGACGTGAACAATTTCACGCCCACGGCGGCAAAGGTCGGTAGAAGCGGCTAGAGATTCAACTAGGTAATTGACGGGAAGAAGTCTGTTGGAGTACTGGATAGGGACCGTCGTACTTGGAAGACCGGGTGGTGTGGATGGGACACAGATCCAAACGTGAGAACCAGGAGAGAATTGGGGGACAGAGTGGCTGCTGTCGCTGTGCACTTTCTTCTGGTCTTGCTCGTCCGAAGTAAGCGAGCGAGCCAGCTTGCGACATTCTTCAGCGTGCCTAGCAGCTGCTGAAAGTGATGTATACTCTGAGATATCAGGAAGGTAAGGGAGGATGGTGTCAAGTGGAGACGAAGGTTCACGCCCGTACAGCAGAAAAAAAAATGGCGAGAATTCGATAGTTGCTTGAACGGCAGCGCTGTACGCATAGGTTATAAATGGTAGAATCTTGTCCCAATCGGAGTGGTCGGAGGCGGTTTACTTGGACATCATGTCACCGAGTGTGCGGTTGAAGCGCTCTGTGAGGCCGTTAGTTTGAGGGTGGTACGCGCTGGCTGTCCGGTGGATGGTCTGACATTCACGTAGGAGCGCTTCGACAACCTCGGATAGGAAAGATTTGCCTCGAGCACTTAGAAGTTCACGAGGGACCCCGTGACGCAGAATGAAATGATGAAGAAAGGACGTAGCCCCGCCGGGGTGGTGCAGTGGTAAGACGCCCGACTACTGTGCCGGAGTTCCCGGGTTCGAACCCGACCGCGGCGGCTGCGTTTCGATGGAGGCGAAACGAAGTGGCGTCGTGTGCTGTGCGATGTCAGCGCACGTTAAAGATCCCCAGGTGGTCGAAATTACTCCGTAGCCCTCCACTACGGCTCCTCTTTCTCTCTTTCCACTTTCATTCCCACCTTCCTCCCTTCCCTTAAGGCGCGGGTCGGGTGTCCACAGAGCAAGTGTGACAGTTACTGCGCCTTTTCCTTCCTGTGAACCAATTTATTTAAGAAAGGACGCAATATTGCGTGCGGTGGCATCCTGAAGTGCTGCTGTCTCCGCATAGCGAGAAAGGTGATCGACGGCCCCGATGATCCAACGATTCCCTGCAAGTGTATATGGCAGAGGTCCATACAAATCGATGCCAACACTATCGAATGGTCGGTAGGGGCACGGAAGATGCTGTAGTGGAGCCGGCTGATGGACAGCAGGCGGCTTGCGACGCTGGAAATCGATGCACGAACGCACATACTACACCTCCGTATTGATATCTGCGCATCTTATCATAACGATCCGCAGTGTAGCCATGTGGGTGTATTTAAGACTTATGAACGGTTGCGACAGCGCTTCTACTGGCGCGGTATGTATACCTTGGTGACGAGGTACGACTAGCAGCCACTTACGACCATCTGCCATATAATTGCGTCGATAGAGGAGACGGTCACGAAGGGCGAAATTCTGCGCTTGACGACGAAGGGCGCGAGGAGCCGGTGAAAGTGACGAGTTCGTTAGAATATCGATTAGGGATGTTAGCCACGGATCCTTGCGCTGTTCTGATGGCATGTCGTCGATGGACAGGGAAGACAAGACGGAGCTGAAGGCAGAGAACAACGGAGCGTCAGGAGGCACCGGCGAGTGAGATAAAGCTTCTGCGTCGGAGTGCTTGCGCCCTGTACGATGGATAACTCGTATATCATGCTCTTTCAGTCTAAGCGACCAGCGCGCGAGACGGCCGGTGGGGTCTTTTAATGAAGACAACCAGCACAAAGCTTGGTAGTCTGTAACAACATAGAAAGGGCGCCCATACAAGTAGGGGCGAAATTTCTGAAGCGCCCAAACAATAGCCAAGCATTCCTTTTCTGTCACCGAGTAGTCGGTCTCGGCCTTGGTCAACGATGGACTTGCGTACGCCACAACGTATTCATCATCACCGGGTTTTCGTTGGGCAAGAACAGAGCCGAAGCCGGCGTCGCTGGCATCGGTGTGCACTTCAGTAGGAGCAGCCGGGTCCAAATGGCGCAATACGGAGGGTGAGGTAAGTATCGTGCGCAATTTCATGAAAGCAGTATCGGAAGCCGGCGACCATGCAGAAAGATCTTTGTGAGCGCTGAGATGTCGAGTCAGAGGGGCAATGATGATCGCAAAGTTTCGAACGAAACGCCTAAAATAGGATCATAAGCCTATAAAGCTGCGTAATTGCTTGATAGATGTCGGCTTCGGGAACTCAGCGATAGCGCGGAGTTTAGACGGATCCGGAAGAATGCCATCCTTGGACACTGAATGCCCTAAAATAGTGAAGTGGCGAGCGGCGAAATGGCACTTTTTCAGATTGAGCTGCAAACCGGCATCGCTAAGACATTGCAAGACAGTTTCAAGTCACGTTAGGTGGACCGTGAAGTCTGATGAAAATACGACGATATCATACGAGTAGCAGAGACATGTGTGCCACTTCAAACCGCGGAGAATATTGCCCATTATGCGTTCAAAGGTGGCGGATGCGTTACACAGGCCAAACGGTGTGACATTGAACAAATAGAGCCCGTCGGGGGTGACAAAAGCTGTCTTGGGGCGATCGTCCTCAGCCATTGGAACTTGCCGTAGCCAGAACGTAAATCGATTGGCGAGGTAGGGCGACGACACATCCGTGACGGCGAGCGACTACGCAGAGAGGTTGAGCGGTGGTCGTGCGAGAAGTGATCAAAGTGAGACGAGGGCTGAGGTGGCGCACGGGGTGGGGACGGCGGCTGTGCGTAGGCAACCGGGCTCTGATCGGAAGGGTACGGAGTCGAGCGACTACGGCACACGCGTGCAACATGGCCAGGGAGACCAGATGCAAAGCAAATGGGCCGGTTGTCAGATGTGCGCCAAGGGCGTAGAATATGTGGCGCACGGCGCTGAGTGAAGAATGCGAGCTGAAGCGGACCATACGACGGCAAAGGCGTAGGGGGAAGTGGTCTTGCGGCAACCTCAGCATAAGACAGTAGAGTGGGTCCGGACGTCGGAACAGCGTCGGCATGAATGAGCGGTGCTGTCAGTGGTGCGGCATGAAGAGTAGGTATTCGATGGAGCGGAAGTGCATCGGCAACTTCTTCCTGAATAACCTGGTGTCACGAAATCGGCGCACATTTTCATCAAGCCGGCACGGCGCGAGGCCCGCGCGGCGTCGCGTGGAAAGCATGGAGAAAAAAAAACCTCCTTCCCCATGCGGGAGAGCGCGTAGCTTTGTACGCGTTACCGTCACCCTCTTTCCCATTGCCCGGGGAGGACGGTGGTTCATCGGTATGGAATCCGCCAGAAAATTCCGGAATCTTCTATGGGACCTAGCCAATGACGGCGCGCGGCTCGACGGGAGGAAGAGAGAGTGCTCTAACCAGCGAAGCTAAGTGTGTGTGCGCGCTAGCTTTGGCGCGTGTTAACAGACAGACGCGGCGCGCCTTATTTAAAGAGACCGCGCCGCTTGTTGGTCAGTCAGTTCGTCAGTGTTTGCGATGTGTTCGCCTGTGCTTCGGCTGGACTCCCGGGGATCACTCGCTGCTGGCAAGCCCACAGACCTGCAAGGGAGCGGCGCTCGTCTCGTATGGCGGCCACATCGTGACTCTTGAGGCGTCGGACTGCGACAGTGCCCGGTGAACAATTTGGTGTTTGTTTATGTAACTCTTTCGTGTTTGATCTGCTGTAAAGCCCCTGTGTTACTGAATCATTCTGTAGTTGCATGCTTAGCGTTTGTATTCTGTGAACCTCTCGTCAATTGAATTTCACGTGATCTTGTGTATTCATTGTATCGTCTCTTGCTCTATATAAATTGTGTTTTGTTTGTTACTTCTCACTCCGATACTTACTCTGGTTCGAACCGGCGACAGCTGGGCACCAAACGGCCACACCCTTCTGTCACTACTAGGTAGTTGAATTCCGGCTGTTTTTGCCATGCAGGTCGAGGCATCTCCTTCGCGACCGGAACAGCTATCCCCACTCACTCTAAGGGTGTCTCGGAGTGTGCGCACCGTTAAGGGCGCGTCGTTAATAATACCCCCATAATTATTAACGGGTGACAATTATTCTGGCGTCCGCGACAGGACGTTTGGTGCACTCAAGCTTAGAGGACGGAGAAAGAGTTGGAAGAGTTTACGAAGAGGTCGTAAACGGTGTAGCAGCAGAGCTATAGCGAGAGGTACCGCGCTGAAGCGGTTGTGTAAGGTCCATTGAGAGTGCTATGTGTTAGCATTAGGCAGTTCAGATTGAAGATGAATCTCAAGGAGATTATTGCGTTGGGCCTAGAGAAAGGTCTTAAAGGAGCTGAACTGCGAGAATGGGTGGACCGAAAAGAAAGGGAGGTTCTAGAAGAGGCTAAGAAGGAAAGAGAAGAGGCTGAGAAGGAAAGAGAGAGTCAGTCAGTGTTTGCGACGTGTTCGCCTGTGCTTCGGCTGGACTCCCGGGGATCACCCGCTGCTGGCAAGCCCACGGACCTGCAAGGGAGCGGCGCTCGTCTTGTATGGCGGCCACATCGTGACTCTTGAGGCGTCGGACTGCAACAGTGCCCGGTCAACAATTTGGTGTTTGTTTATGTAACTCTCTCGTGTTTGATCTGTTGTAAAGCCTCTATGTTATTGAATACCTCTGTAAGTGCATGCTTAGCGTCTGTATTCTGTGAACCTCTCGTCTGTGTATTTCAATTGATCTTGTGTATTCCTTTGTATCGTCTCTTGCTGTACATAAATTGTGTTTTGTTTGTAACTTCTGGCTCCGATTCTTACTCTGGTTTGAACCGGCGACAGCTGGGTACCAAACGACCACCCCCTTCTGTCACTACAAGGTAGTTGAATTCCGGCTGAGCTTGCCACGCAAGTCGAGGGCATCTCCTTTGCGACCGGAACAGCTACCCCCACTCACTCTAAGGGTGTGTGGGAGTGTGCGCACCGTTAGGGGCGCATCGTTAATAATACCCCCTAATTATTAACGGGTGACACCTGGCGTATGGTCGGAGCCAGGTGTGAGCTGGAATGCGGAACGTGTGGAATTAGCGATAAATGCCGTGCAACTTCTCCTCGTACGAAGTCCGATTTCTTGAATAAGTTTGGTGCTTGCAGTGGCACCTGACATAGCCGAGATCGTAGGTTCAGGTTGTTGAGGGACGATGCGTTGGCGACGAAGGTCGTCGTAACTTTGACACATCGTGACAACATCACTTACAAGGCGGGGCTTTTTTGCTATGAGGATGTTGAATACACCTTCATTGATTCCCATCATAATGTGGCGAATCTTTCCGGCTGCACTCATCGATGCATTTACACGGTGGCACAAATCTAAAACGTCTTCGATGTAGCTAGTGAAGGATTCGCCTGTCTGCTGCACCCGCTCGCGCAAACGGTGTTCGGCGCGAAGCTTGCGGACCGCAGATAGGCCGAAGACATTCACAAATCGGGATTTGAGCGAGGCCCAAGTTGGAATGTCGCCTCGCGATTTGTGAACCACAACTTTACTACTTGGGTCAGGTAAAAGATCACGTTGTTAAGTTTCAGGATGTCATCCCACTTATTGTGGGTGCTTACGCGTTCATACGAAGAAAGCCAGTCCTCGACGTCCTGATCGTCGGTACCGCTGTAGATCGGCGGGTCCCTCTGTGGAAGCACCCCGGTGCATGGAATAAAAGGGGCCGAGGGAGCGGCGCCGGTGGTGTTTGTGCTGGGCTCAGTCATTGAGGTCGTAATTCGGCGGCTGCGGAGCTCCAGGGCGAGAAAATACAAGATAAATCCCGCGACCTCCACCAAGTGTTAAGCGGGGACCCAGGCAATGGTAGCGAGAAGAATCGGAGCGGTGGTGGTTTAACTTTGAGTCAGCTGGTCCGCAAAAGCACTTCCTCTTCCTCTTTTTCGGCTATCTGTCCACTTAATCAGAACTTCTTTACACAGCAACAGTCCAGTGGTTATAACTTAATTTTAAAATTTCAGCTATTCTGCGTCCGCACTATTTGCACGTTCCCTTGGTAATATCGAAAATAAATATTTGGTTCACAGGAAGGTCCACCTGAACCACGTCGTAAGCGAAGGGAATAAAAAATAAAGGGCACTGCAGTATCATCTGCATTGCAGTAGTGCGAAAGCACGGATGCTGCTGCTGGTTGCTTCTGGTTGCATCTAGTGCTCTAATGCATTTCTTGTTTGCCCATTTTAGTCTTTGGTACTTTCAAATTGCGCGCCAATCCCTTCTTATGCCCTTTTTTGGCTTTACTTCCGGTTGCGTGATGTCATATCCACTACGGCACCCCATTCTCTCTTCCCGCTTTCACTCCTACTTTCGTCCTTTCCCTTACGCGCGGTTCAGGTGCGCACAGAGCAAGTGTGGCAGGTACTGCGCTCTCCTTTTCCAGTGAACCGGTTAATTTAAATATATACCTAATTACCTTTTAGTCGTAATTTTTATACACAATATTACGTCCCCCTCTATTTCTTGATACTACGCATTAAGCTCTACTACTTCTCAATTACAACTGTGGCGGTCACAATTTTGCGAACATGGCCTGTGGACACGTTCTGCGAACATGCTCTGCGAACACAGCCTGAACACACGGCCTGCGGTCGAGGTCTGCAGACTAAAAGCTGTGAACAAGGCGAAGTAAAATTTTCGCAATAATATTAATTAGTTAACAGGAGATGAAATGCTCAGTATGTGTCCCTGCGGGCTGTCAGGAAACCGTGTTGTCAGAGAAAGGAAAAAAGTGAGTGGAAAGTGGAAAGATAATTTCAGGAGCCGCAGTGGAGGGAGGCGGAGTAATTTCGACCACCCGGGGAAATTAACTGTGTGCTGTGCGCTGGCAACGCACAGTACACGGATGCCTCTTCATTTTGCCTCCACAAAAACGCAGCAGATGCAGTCGCTGGGGTGGTGCAGTGGTAAGACGCCCGACTACAGTGCCGGAGTACCAGGGTTCGAACCCGACCTCGTCGGCTGCGTTTCGATGGAGGCGAAACGAAGAGGCGTCGTGTGCTGTGCGATGTCAGCGCAAGTTAAAGATCCCATGTGGTCGAAATTGCTCTGCAGCCCTCCACTCGGCTCCTCTTTCTCTCTATCCACTTTCACTCCCACCTTCCTCCCTTCCCTTACGGCGCGGTTGAGTGGTCCACAGAAACAGGTGTGACAGATACTGCGCCTTTCCCTTCCTGTGAACTAACCAATCAGCATGCAGTCGGGATTGACAAGCGAACAGAGGAAGTCGGAGTGAAAGTAGATTAAGAAAGGGTTGCCGTAGTGGAGGGCTCCGGAGTAATTTAGACCTCCTGGTAATATTTAATATGCACTGACATCGCACAGCACAGATACGCCTATTATGAAGCAAATTCTGAAGCCCTCCGGTACAGCTGGGGTGGAACGGGCTACACTACAGCAAGCTGCGGACATTGTCGACAACTACGCTCGTCATTTCGGCGTTCAGTGCTCCCCGTCCAAATTGGAATTTGTGCACATACGCCCCTCACCAAACTGTAGCACCTCAATTGACGTCATCCTTACCACGGGACCCAAAGCCGAACACGACGAGTGACGTATACTGGACCTTTTTATTCAGAAAAAATTAAAGAGCACTGCAGAGTCTGCATTGGATCATGCGAGAGCACGGTTGGTTGCTTGTGGTTGTTTCTTGTTGCCTAATTTACTTCTTCTTTACGCATATTTCTCTTTGGTATGTTCACATTGCGCACCAATCAGTTCCTATGCCCTTTTTCAACTGTACTTCCAGTTGCGTGACGTGACATTCTCGACGTCACATTAATTCACATTTCCTTAAGCAGTCAGAATCGCTAACCTGGAAAGACAAAGACAGAGACGAGATCCTATGCTGAGTTGAACTCCATTCAGACAGAGGCCCACAGACAAAATCGTCTATCGCAGCAAACATAAGAGAAAACACACTGGTACCACCCTTACATCAAAACTTGCAGCCAGATTACAACAAAGAATGCAGAAAGCACATAGCCAAAGCCATTGCAGTAGAGGATGTTACTTATATAGATGCATCATACGGACGACACGGAGAAGCCGTCTCGGCAGTCGTAAATGGAGGTGCAACTAACATTGCGGCCTCATTACGCAACACCGTGATATGAGTACAGCTGAAGAGGTCGAAAAAGAGCTCGTACGCACCGGCACACAGGCCACAACTATAATAAGCGACAGCAAAACGGCTGTCTGGAATTTTTCAAAAGGACAGATCTCAGAAGAGGCTTAAAAGATTCTTCTCACAAACACCATTACTAGAACCATGTCTATCTAATGGATGCCAGCACAGAAGTCTGTCCCTGGCAATGAAGCTGCGCACCTGCTTGCCAGAGATCTCTACCACCGGGCAGCAGTAGAATAGGCCGAATGCAAGGGAATAAAAGATTGCGCTATTACATACAATGAGAGCAGACTTGAGCGGTGAACTAGTTCTGAATGGCCAAATTTCAGCAGCTTTCCGATGACGCGGGGAGTGCGTCAGGGGTGTCCGCTCTCGCCCAGTACTCTTCATACTTTCGGTTGACCCGCTGCTGCGTATAGTCGTCGCGGGCAGGCGTAGTCGAGGTTTCCTATCAGTTGAACAGGAAACTTTCATTGTGTCTGCATACCCGGACGATATTTAACTGTTCGTGCATGACAATGACAGTTTCATTGTTTTTTGTTTGAACATCTTTTCAGAATACGCAGCTTTATCTGGAGCACAGCTCAACACGAAGAAAAGTAACGCATCCGCTTCGGTCAGTTCAGGGGCTCTTTAGCCGCCGCCGTACCGTTTGTGGACGCTGTTTTTGGCTTGCTGTTTGAGCCGAGCGGGGTTTCTCGCCGTTCCTGGGACGTTGTTCGCTCGCGAGCAATGCACGTCCTGTCTAAAGCAGCACGTTGCAACCTCACGCTCAATGCTAAAGTCAGTGTCGTCAAGACACGAGCGTGCGCTTCTACCCTTTATGTGGCTCGTATCGCGACAATCCCGCGCCCTGTGATGAACAGACTCGCGTCCCTTATAGGGACCTTTGTTTGGGATAGCAGGACAGCGCTAGTCTCCCGTCACATCCTATGCCTTCCGAGGAGCAGGGGAGTCCTTGGCCTGCCGTGCATCCCGACAGTATCCCGAGTACTCGCGTTGAGGCTGGTGGAGAGGCTATTGGCTGACGAGTCTTACCTTCGGCGTTCGCTCTCCTGTACTGGATGAGCACAGCGCGTCATGTACTTACACCGGAACATTATCTAGGTCCACAGGCGGACAGACCTCTGCCTGTTTACCGCGAGGTTGCAGAGACAAAGTCGACTCTTGATGAAGACCTGTTTGATATTGTTGCAGGAGACCTACCTGCCACACGCATCAGCGAACTAGTTGCCGTTCGCAGGCTTTCAGCTGATGAGCAACGAGAGACCACGGCCCAGATGGCGAGCGTGGGCTGCTTGTCGGCCACCAAATAAAGTGCGAGATTTTGACTGGCGTAGGCGCTGGGGCGTCCTCCCCAATAGACAGCGCCTTGCCAGATGGGGTATTATACCCAATGACTAGTGTGCCAACTGCGGTACTCCCGAGGGCCTCTCACATGTTTTTTTTTCGAGTGTGTAGTTGCGAGAACATTGTGGCAGCTCGCATATAGGGTGTTTAAACGTCCGCATGCCCCCCAGTGCCAGGCACCGGCGCAACCCTTTTGAATATCTTGTGTTTACTGTGGTTCAGTTTGTGTTGTGGCGCCGCACTCCCGCCCGCAATGTACCCAGCCTTGCAGAGGCTGCTCCTCGTCGTCTGGAAGTATCTCTGGACAGTTAGAAACGGACAGCGATACGTGATTTCTGTGGCGCTGCCACGCGCGCTTATGTGTTGTACGGCGGAGCAGAACTGAGATTCCTGTAGTCCTTTATTAGAACGTCCCCCATACTTCTATTGTTTTCCCCTCTCTGGGGAATCATGTTTTTCAGTTTAATATGCATATGTACAATTGAGTGTTTTCTATAGTGATTTGGTCTGTGAGTATTGTGCGTTTTTGTATGTATATATGTACCCAATAAATTCTCTTTACACATCTAAAAGACCACCCCACCCCAGATCGGTCTCTCACTAACAATAAAGCATGCATCAGGAGGCGAGAACAGCCCGGTAACTACTTCTGCCCGGTCTGGGTTTTCTTAACACAGACCGGGCAGGAAGACGATCCAAAATTAAACATTGTGGCCAAAACCTCGCACTATGTCATGTAATATGGGAATGCGGCAACACCCCAGGCACCAGCATTAACATTGACACCAGAGAAGCTTCGAAAGTTTGGCTGTGGAGCTGAGATCCCACCGTTCAGCGGCACGCAACCCTCCTGGTGACTGAGTTCGGGAAGAGTTCTTATAACCTCACCTTACCTCAGCCTGCGGGGCTCTCCTAAGCCGCCCCCGGCCGGCGTGCCGGGGCCAGGAGATGAAGGCCTCATTTTCGGTTTCATTCATTTATTCATCATTTTAGTCTTTGGTACTTTCAAATTGCGCGGCAATCCCCTCTTATGCCCTTTTGGGCTCGAATTTATATTGCGTGATGTTAGCCTAATTGACTGATTTAATTAACTATTTAGTATCTGATACATCTCAACGTAACCCCAATTGACAGCTTTAACAATTTTAGTATTTGATACATTCAAATGTCGCGCCAAGCCATTGACTCACAATAGACGAACGGAATTATGAACAGCGCTTCACGATCCGAGGTATGGCGCAGGCATGAAGCGCTCGGCTGGGGATCCAAGGAATAGAGGTTCGATTCCCGGTGGAGACATATTTTTTCATGAGCAGGAGTCTCACATCCCTTAGGCATTGCTAAGCAACGCTGGCAAAGCTTGGCGAAGGGCTGCGCAGCTGGCCTTGGCTGTGGAGTCACGCGCATGCGCAGAACTAGGCAATGTGGAGCTACGCAAAGCTGTGGTCTGACACGGGTAGTGAAGCTTTCGCCTAAAAATCGCAGAGCTGACATAACATTGGCCAAATTGCATAAGTTGGGGGACCAGGTGTGCCGCATGGTCCCCCGGGTTTGTCAGTGTGGAGCGTTACGATGCCAACACGACTTGCGGCTGGCACATGCATTTCTAACTAGTCGACTCCTATTGTCGGATTCATACCTCCACCTGGACATAATTGACGAGAATGCGGCTGAAGCCATTCTCCGTAAATAATGTAGCGTGCTCTCGGCCTTCCGCTCAACACCTCCAACCAGCACCTTCCTGGCCTCGTGATGGTGAACATCTTCAAAGAACACTTAGGTAAACCTTTGATCAACCAACGCACAAGACTGTCTAAAACGCTGTCGGGTGGATGCCTTCTTGTCTGACTACACATCCACCCCTCAATACATTCAGAAGAGTGCGTACATGTCCCAGCCGAGTGTACATATGCCTTGCACTTACGCTTTCTACCGGCCAACATAAGATGAGGATCATAGTGGCAGACATCTCGCGCGGGCGGAAGCCTTGTCTCACCGCTACGGACACAATCATGAAGTTTTCTGAGTAGACGCCTCTGGCCCGCACCATTGCGTTTGGTACACGGTCGCAGTAGTCCGCTAAAATTCTGTAATAAATAAACAGAGGTTTTCATCGCCCTATCCGTTGCAGATCATTATTCACGGGTCATCAGGACTGACCAGAGGTGGTGGTGGTGGTGGTGACAAATATTTATTGATTCAAAAGGGGTGGATGTATGCAGCCGCCGGATCTATGAACATCCAGCCCTTACAGATACTGGGTGGGGTCCCTAGTACGGGACCCCAGTGGCATCGGCCGCTGCCCGGGTGCGCTCGACCAAGGCCTTTTGGGCCTGCAGGTCATAGCAGCCGAGCAGGGTCGCCTCCCAGTCCTCCCGAGTGGGGTTGGGATGAGAAGGAACAGCTGGGTTGGGTGGGCAAGCCCACACCATATGGTAGACGTCCGAAGACTTCTCCGCACAGTGCGGACAACTGCCCGTGAAGGAGGGATTAAAATGTTTTAGTGCTGCCGGGCACAGCAGAGTGTTTGTATAAAGACGGAGTAGAAGCCGCTCCTCCGTCTTAGATAGACCTTTACTCGGGCGAGGGTAAAGGCTATGACAAGATTGATAATAAAGAACAATGTCTTTAAAAGAATACGCGGGTTCGAATTCGAGATCCTGATCAAGGGGGTCGAGATGGGAAGCCCGGAAAGAGAGCGCGCGGGCGGCGGCGTCGTCTGCCTCATTCCCCTCAAGACCCATATGAGCAGGAGCCCATACTATATTCCGGTAAGCGGGGTCCCCGGTGTAGGTGCAATTTTGAAGTAGTCGGTAGGCTTAGTATGGCGCCCAGCCTTGCTCGATGTTCCGACAGGCCCTTCGCGAGTCGGAGATAATTTTTTTAGAATCAGTGTGGGTAGCTGCCAGCGCAATGGCGACCTCCTCCGCGTGGGTTATGTCACGGGCGCGAAAGGTAAGCCCGTTAACAGTTTTGGACTGGTGGACCACTGCGGCTGTGTACCATCCCCCATGGTGGGGGCCGGAGGAGTCCACGTAGTAACTGCCGGGTTTCGAGCCATAATGGCGGCCCAGGGCTTCCGCCCGCGCCAGACGCCGGCCATTGTGGTCTTCACGTGTCATGTTTTTAGGAAGAGGGCGTACGTGGAGGGCGCATCTCCACTCGAAAGGGAGGCGTACACGACCTTCCATAAGGGTGTTATGTTGGATGTGTAGCCGGGCAAGGAGGCGGCGACCCGACAGTGTCTTAGAAAGACGTGTGTATTGGTTGGTTAAGTGAGCCTCTCGGATCTCCCGGAACGTATTCACCATGCCCAGGCCCAGTAGACGCCGGTTGGAGGTGTTCACGGGGAGATCGAGGGCTCTCCTAAAAATTTTGCGCAGGACGACTTCGAGTGCATCCTCGTTTTGTTTCCGAAGATGGAGGTAAGGAGTCGATTACAAGATTTGACTTGTCACGAATGCATGCGCCAGCCGCAAGGCGTCTTTGCACCGCAACCCCCCACGTTTGTTAGAAACCCGGCGGACCATGCGGCCCACCTGGTCCCCCACCTTACGGAGTTTCGCCAAGGTATTGTCCGACCGTCTATGTTGATGAATGCAGAGCCCCAGTGCCCGGACTTCTGTGCGTTCAGGAATTGATCCTGTCTCTAAAAAGAGCTCAATTTTGGCCGTACACTTACGTGAGGGGCGTATGTGTAGAAATTCGGATTTTTGAGGGGAGCATTGAAGGCCGCAGCGGCGAGCATAACGGTCCACTATGGTGGCCGCTTGCTGCAGGTTGGCCTCAATATCTCCAAGAGAACCTTGCGT
>JAJIZL010013992.1:0-38444 GCA_023969395.1 Amblyomma maculatum | reverse complement strand
GAACATTCACAGGTCCAGGAGGAACACTGGAAGCGATGAACTGTGCGGCTAGGTGTAGACCGGCCAGCTCAGCAGCTGTTGAACTGGCAGGGAATGACAGGCGGCAGGACCTAGACTGGTCTAGCTGCGGTGCTGTCATGGCAGCAGCTGCTTGGAAGGTAGCGGGTCGAACCGAGCCATCCGTAAAGAGGAGTGTAGATTCTCTACACTCCTCAAGGAGGGCTGCAGTTGTCTGCTGGAAGGCAGCTACAGGGGTGTGACGTTTGGTGTGACCATCCGTATCCAAAAAGACAGGAATTGGGGGTCGATTGGGTGGAGGGGGTAGGACTGAGAAACCTGGGACAGGACCGATGATTTCTCTGTACACTGTATACAGCTTACCCATACGAGAATGGGATTTGCTGTGCAGCCGTGCTAGGAGTGAGGCACCATCTGGAGCATGGCTGAGACGATCAATGTGAGTCAGTCCCCTCTGGGCGAGGAGAAGATCCAGAGGGTAGATACCAGCTTCCGCAAGGGTAGCGGGAATCTGTGAGGATTGAGGGACTCCGAGGAATCTTCTAATCCAACGCCTTCGAATCGTGTCGAGACGAATGACTCGAGTCGACCGAAGGGAGACGAAGGGAAGGGCATATAGGATGACCGAAGTCGCCGCTGCCTCGAATAGCTTGATTGCCCAAGTGGAGGAGCAACCATTGCCATTTGCAAGGAGACGCTGGACTGCTCTTCCCACACGATCAAGATGGGGAATGAGGGCTTTGTCAGCTGGGATCCAGGTGAGACGTTCGTCAATTGTGAGACCTAGGTATTTCACCTGGCGTTTCCATGGAAGAGGGGTTCCTTCAATATGCAAAGTTGCAAGACGGCGGGAACTCCGTGCTCCTCTGGGATGGTAGACGAGGGCCTCAGACTTGGTAGCCGAGAGGGTCAATCCCTTAGATGATAGGAAGTACTGGACGCCGTCCAGTGCCTGTTGCATAGCCTTCCTAGCGGAGACAATACGTCTCTTTGGAGCTCGGATCCAGAGGGCTATGTCATCTGCATAGATGGAGCAGGAAACTTTGTGGATTCTGATCTGCTGAACGAACTTCGGCAGGCCAGCTAGGACGAGGTTGAACAGCCAAGGACTGAGGACTGATCCTTGGGGAACCCCAGATGTAACAGGACGAGGAGAGCTAAGTGTTTGCCCAACTCGAACTTGGAAGGTGCGATTGGAGAGGAATGCCGAGACAAAGCTACGCAGTTTCCCAGTCACTCCAAGGGCATCCAGAGCCTGCTCAATGATGGTATGGGGCAGGTTGTCAAAAGCGGACTGGACATCCAGAAGGACCAGGAAGACAACATCGCCCGTATATTTGGCTTCCTCAAGGGTGGAGACCACATCTGCTATAGAGTCTGCAGTACAGCGGTGCTTCCGAAATCCTGTCTGCATCTCTGGAAGGAAGTTGGTTGCTCTGGCGATCCATGTGAGTCGTTCCAGGGCAATGAACTCCATGGTCTTGCAGGCTGCAGATGTGAGAGATACAGGACGGTAGGAGGATAGTTGTTTAGCCGGCTTACGGGGCTTAAGGATGGGAACAACGATGGCATTTCTCCAGTTGTCTGGTAGTATGCTGCTGTCCCATGTGTCGTTGAAGACTGCGAGGAGGCGCTTCTTCTCCGGGGCATCCAGATTACGGAGCATATGGAGTGTAAGTCCGTCAGCGCCAGGAGCTGATTTCTTCTTCGAGCGGTTGAGGGCACGTTGAAGCTCATGAGGGGCAATGGGTTCATTGCAGAGGGCAAAGATGGTCTGTGCCAAAGCTGCTGGTGGTGAAGGGGTAGCCCGAAGGGGCGAAGGGGGATTCGCCACTGGAAGTCCAGCGGAGGGGGGGGGGGGCGTGGCTGACTTGGAAAGGAAGTCGGCAAGTTGCTCTGCCAAGTCTTGAAAGGAAATGCCTCTTGCGATGGCTGCTCCCAGGACAGGTTGTCGATTGGAGGCAACCTGCAAAAGGGATTTGAGGATGCGCCAGGCAGTAGAGGACTGTCTGGCTGACTGTATGGACCGGCAAATGCTGGCCCAGCTTTCCCGGGAACGACGATTGGCCTGACGACGGCAGCAAGCATCGATCCTGCGGAAGGCCTTCCAATGTTCGGGATGGTGGGTGCGCTCGGCCACTCGCTCAGCCCTTCGTCTGGAGGCCCTAAGTCCGAGTAGACGTAGGTCCGGGACTGGTGCATGTAGTGGTACTGCGCAGGTGATTGTGGAGTTCTTGGCACAACGTCCAAGAAAATCCAGGAAGTCACCTGCAAGTGGGATGTCTTTCACTCGTTCTCTGAACTCGGCCCATTTGGTAATGGGGTAGAGCTTTTCCCTCCTCCTACCCCTCACAGAGGGGTTAAGGAAGATGGGAAAATGATCCGAGCCCAAAGAGTCAGGTGCTCTGGCCCACGAATAGTGGCAGGCATCAGAGATGAGAGCCAAGTCGATGAAAGAAGATCGTCCTGGCCGAATGAAGGTTGGGGAGGTAGGTTGTAGGAAACGAAGGCCAGCCGCATTGATGGCGTCCAAGAGCATTTTGCCTCGGGTGGTACTGGACTGGTTGCCCCATGCCCTGTGGTGGGAGTTGAAATCCCCGCAGATAAGGACATCCTTACCTAGACGGGAATGAAGGGCAATGAGGCAGGAGGGGTCCCAAGGAACTCCTGGAGGGACATATACTGAAGCAACTGTGGTGTCCGTGTCACCCATACGGACGCGCACGGCACAGATCTCCAGTTGTCCTAGGTCAGGTTGGGCAACATCCATCAGTGTGTGGGGTATGTCACTCCTCACATAGATGGCTGTGCGGGGCCTGTGTTGTGGATCCGAAGGATCCAGGCAGGGGGCATCACTGCAGTCCTGGTTGGAGCAGCATGAGCGGCCAGAGTACCCGGTGAATCCTGGTAGTCGGAGGTTCTCCGCTGGGACTCGGGTCTCCTGTAAAGCAAAGACATCAAATTCCAGAGATTTCTGGAGGATTAGATCTTTGAGGTCCGCGTGTCGTACTCACAGGGAGTTGGTATTCCACTGCAAGACACGCGGTCTCCTGGGAACAGGGTTGCGTCTGTTCCTACGTCTGGCCATGATGGCGAGTGGTAGGGCTCCCAGTAATGAGAGCAGCAGCTTCTCCCAATCGGCGAGCGCCAGAGTTGGGTGGGAGCTGGGTCATGAGCGCTTGGACAGCAAGTCGTAGCGCTTCGGTTACCGAAGTGAGTGTGGCTTGGATATCCACCGCCACAGGTTGCTGAGGGGGCTCCCTAGCTGGTACGCTGGGGTGCTTGGGACTCCGTGACTGGAGAGCCTTTGAGTAGGATTCGAACTGGGTAGACCCAGACCCAGTGGGCTGAAGAGGGCGGAGCTCGTTGAGCACTTGCCGCCGATCTTCAGGTGTTGTTGTCTTGCGGAGAGCCGTGGTTAGCTGCTGTTGGTGTCGCCACTTGGGACACGAGGGATCAGCAGCCCTGTGCCGACCTCCGCAATGAAAACACTTGGGAGTGCTAGAAGTGCACTTCCGAGTGTGGTGTGATCCGCCGCAGATGGAGCAGCGATCAGGCCTGGTGCAAGCGGCGGAGACATGATTAAAGGCTCCGCAGCGGGTGCACTGGAGGGGACGAGCTTTCAGTGGTCGAACAGCAAACTTCATCCCGTTGATGTAGACATGGTTAGGTGGAGGAGCAGCAAAGCGGACGGAGACAGGGTGGCCTCGACGACGGACGCCGAGTATCTCAACATCAGCCTCAATGCCCTCGGCAATGTCCTGTTCCCGGACCTCGCGATCGACGCCAAAGATAGTGCCCACATGGAAGTCCATGCGGGAAGCCTCGAACGAGCGAACGGGAATATCGAGGAGGGACTTGAGGGTCAGGAGGTGATCACGGGCTTCTTGCGATGACACATCAGCAGCCACGATGTTTCGTTTCCGGTTGAGCCGGACCTCGATGACCCCTGGCTGGCCATGTGTATGTTCACGGCTGCCTGTGGCTTGAGTCGTGACAATATAAAATATATGCAATGTACAAAATCTAGATGATTGAGGCTATCAAATTACATCTGGCATAGCCTCGGTTCCAGAAACCACACTTCGGAATTGTCAAATATCAAACGCACGCACCCCCCCCCCCCACACACACACATACATACCCGTGCGGACAACAGGAAACGGAGCATGCCTTTTCCTTCTACCATTTTTCACGCGTTGTATAATCCAAACTGACAGTCGTGACATATGCGAACCGGTAGTAGACGCCAGTGCCCTTTCACTTGGACAAGTATTGTTTTCTTATATAGAAGGCGTGATTTTATTTTAAAGGAAAACACACTCTGTCCGCACCTGTACGTGCATTTTCCTTAATAACATATTTCTCGTACATCTCTCGTGTACAACGGTCCTCTTCCGTGTACAAATTCTTTGTCTTGTCGAGAAGCGGAAGACACTTGTTTTTCTTTTTTAAAGTTCCTCTAAGGGAACACTTTAACAATCTGTCTCCCCATGAGCATTACATGCATGTCACCAATCAGAGCACAGCCTGTGAAACCAGTAAAAACCAGAAGCGGTCTGTCTTGCGCTTCTCGACAAGACAGAGATCTTGTACAGGCATAGACACCATTGTACATGAGTGTCTACGAGGCGCATGTTGTTTAGAAAAATACACGTGTGTCTATTTGCGACCCTTAATGTATACCGAGACTAAGAAGGATGTTACACGGTAAGAAAGAGCACTGAACAAGGGTAGAGTGGAAGAAGCATAAGTTAACAAGAAGAGGCAAAGTTTCGCAATGACCTGCTGCAGTGAGAAATCGCTACTGATAATCAAAACTAACGGCTTGCTGAATATGAGGCAGATGATCATAGTAACACGTCACCACAGGGAAGAATAGGGTGGTTTTCAATGTTCCTCCAGCACAGTGGTTTTCATCGTACTATAAAGAATATGACCTTGCGTCGGGGCAGTGTAATTCCGTCTTCTCAACGGTACGGTCCTGCAACTTCTTTCTCCTATTTGACTTGAGTGGGTTAAACGGCGAATGTTACCGAGACGTGTCTCTGAACGGAACCTAAAGGTAACATACACTCACTGAAGCCTGGAAATGATTACGATGAAGCTATTTGAATAGTGTTACCGTTGCATTGCCTTCACCTCGTTGTTCTGTTCACGGTTGGCTTTGTGGCTATTTTGAATTAAAAACTTCCCATAATGTAACATAAAGGGTAACAACCCCACAGAATGACCTTGGTAGCTTATTTTAACCATGCGTTTAAAAATATAAGGCAAAAGTAGACTTACAGAATTCTAGCAGATGTTTTATTCGATCAGCGCTCAGGTACGTAGTGTCAATCCACAGCGCCATTGAAGCAATGCGCACAATCGGCTTTTAAATGCGGTCTTATTTATTGTTACAGTATTTCTGCTATCTGCCAACAGGTGACGCTGTTCAGAGGACCCTACCAGTCGACAGCCGTGTGGTACGGAGGCGGTTTCCATCGCTCCTACGATTGCACGTGGCTACCGGAAACGGACGGACTGGCGACAGCGGGAGCTTCCGAAAGCGTAAAATAGATGAGTTCTTTCTTTTATTAAATTTAGTTTGTTTTCAGCTAGTAAGGTTCGGTGCAGCCTAAAGAATAGATGTTAGCTCTTTTGCGATATTTCTGTGAGCGACATGACCTAGTTATTGTAAATAGAGAAACAAAATGCGAGGGAAAATTTAAGTGGGAATTCCGCCACTGTCAGACGACCATTGACTACTGTCTAACGGCGCAGGGAATTCACAGCAAGGTCTCAAAAATGGAAACAGACGAAGAAGGGGAGTGTAGTCTGGCAAGTGATCATAAACGTATTAGTCTGCAGATGGGGCCCTTGATTGAAAGAGAAATGGAACTTAGACAAAAACTAAACGCAAATTTAAATGACCATCAAGTAGTGCAGATAGCAGCAGACTTAGAGGAAGCAATAGAGAAAAGCTTCATCGAAGACTGGGATTATGAACAGGTAGAACTACTCATAATTTGAAAAATTAAGGAGGTTGAAGTAGCAAACCGCTTTAAGGGAAACAGGAAGCCACGGAGCTGGTGGAATAAGGAAATCAGGAGAGCCATTTAGCAACGACGAGCAGCTTCAAGGGAAGACCGAGAGGCAAAGAAAGCACAGGTATTTCAGCAGGAAATAGACACCCGAAATGGGAATCATACAGACAAATGAAACTTGATGTATAGGCCCTCGTCCAAAGTAACATAACGCAGTCCACCGATCGCTAGATGGCTGACATACACGATGCCACTAGAGGCAGACCAAGAACATTCTGGAACCATTTAGGCTGGTTAGGCAAAAAGAGTCAAAGCAAACAGTACCAGATTCAAGATAACGAGTAAAATTGTTTAAAGGGAGACAACGCAGGGAACTACATTACATCAGTTGCAGCCGAGTCAGTTAAGAGCGACGATAGTGTAATCTCCCCAAATCAGGAAGCAGCACAAGGTAACAGAATACAGAGTAGCTTAGAAATGACAAACTAAATTAGAAAAGGGCAGAAAAAAATATTCCTAAAAACATCTCTACAGGAAAAGATTAAATTCCGAACAATCTGATTAATGAACTTGGTACAAGAAGTAGGGAAACGTTGTTGAAAGCTTTGGAAACAGTCGTAACGAATGAACAAATTCTGGACAGCTGGCTGCAGAGTAAAATTAATTTGATTTATAAATAGAAAGAAGAAAGGATGCAAAAAAATCCTCCAGGTCGATTACCATAACCCTTGTCATATACAGGTTGGCCATGCAGGCGGTGAAATTAAAGATGCAAGCATGGGTAGAAAGTAATAAGATACTCGGAGAACTTTAGAACGGCTATAGAAATGGTAGGCGCCCGTAGTGTGGCGAAGTAGTTAAGGCGCTCGACTACTGTGCCCGAGGACGCAGGATCGAATCCCGGCCTCGGCGGCTGCGTTTCGATGGAAGCGAAACGGAGTGGCTTCCGTGTGCTGCGCGATGTCAGTGCACGTTAAAGAACCCCAGGTGGTCGAATTTTCCGGAGTCCCCCACTACGGCGTCTCTCATAGCCTAAGTCGCTTTGGGACGTTAAACCCCACAAAGCAACGAACCAGCCAGAAAAGGTAGGCAGGTAGGCGCTTAGATGATAGCCCGTTCGTGCTGAACCAATGCATCGAAACATCTTGAGTGGAAAATAAACCTTGGGAATTGGCCTTTCTGGACATAAACGAGACTTAGAACAACGTAAACAGGGAACTCCTGTAGAACATATTAAAATATTAAAAGAAGAAGGTATCGATCATGAGATAACAGAGTTTCTACCGGAAGTACGCCGGGATAACGAAGTAGAAAGTAAATGGTTAAGGCACAAAAGTACGGAAGCTGCCAAGGTATTCATAGGATTAAGAAAAGGTTGTCCTCTATCACCGCTGCTGTTCATGATTTATATGATAAATATGGAACGGAGGATACAAGAAAGTGACTTACGTTTTAACCTATAATATAGGTTAGGCGGAAAGGTCGTAGAGCAACGCCTTCCCGGCCTAATGTACGCAGACAATATTGTGCTGCTAGCAGAAAGTCAGGAAGAATTGTAAACTCTGGTTAAGTATTGCGGAGACGAAGGGGACGCTCTAGGCTTCAGTTTTAGAGCAGTTAAGTCGGGTCTGATTTTTTTCAACGGCTCAACTGATCAGGGTTCTAAAATACAAGGTAATGAAATACTCAGAGTGGCAGAATATAAATATCTCGGGGTTTGGGTAAACGAAGGATTGGCATACATTTAAAAGCACGAGCAATCACTTAAGGAAAAAGGAAGAATAAATGTCGGGATAATGAAGCATACGGCATTGTGGGGATGCAACTGGTGCGAGGTTTTGAGGGTTATTTGAAAGGAAATATTGTGCCCGGGCTTACTTTCGGAAATGCAGTTTTGTGCCTAACATCAGAGGTACAGTGGAGATTAGCAATAAGTTAGAGAGCCGTCGGACGATTGACATAGGTGCCCACGGCAAAACCACACACGAGCCGGTACAGAGGGATTTTGGCTGGACATCTTTTGAAGTACGGGAAGCTCAGAGTAAAATTATGAAGGCAGCTAAAGTATTTAAATACTTATACCTAAAAAACGTTGACTCACATTGGAGGAAAAGAACTTGGAAAATAACCAGTAAGTATGCTGGTCACAGTGACGAAGAAATAAAGAGCGTTAAGCAACAGGTGAAAAACACAGAAGGTAAAAATTTGATAAATTCGATGGAAAACGTTTGGTTGGTTTGTGGGGTTTGGCGTCCCAAAGCAACTCGGGCCATGAGAGACGCCGTAGTGGAGGGCTCCAGAAATTTCGACCACCTGGGGTGTATTGAAACAGTGTGGAACGATACAGAAAGGCAAAAGGCATATCAGGAAGAGAGTTTTCGTTCATAACTCAAGAGGCAGTGCCTTACTTTTTGAAGCTAGATCAGGGTGTCTTAGAACACGCAGCTACAAAAAAAATTTATCAAGCAAGATGACACATATACAGTATGTGGTAAATCCACAGGCACTATTAACATAATATAATCGAATTAAAAGTTTCTGTCCGGAAGTCGATGCTCTGGGGTTTAGAGATACCAGTGGCCGGATGATTAAACCTAAGGTGGAAGCTAGCGAAAAACGATTAGAAGATTGGTGGCTTAAAAGCAGAAAAGTTCCGTAACGTTCAGTTCCGTTCAGTCGTTCAGTCGTGTCCGAACTTCGTGACCCTATGGACCATATCACGCCATGCTTTCCGGTCTCTCACTATCTTCCTAACATCACATAACTTCATCTGCAGCGCCTCAAGGATGCCATCTAACAATCGCGTTCGCTGCCTACCCCTTCTCCGGTGACCCTCAACCTTTTCCAACATCAAATTTTTCTCCAGCGACTCCTCCCTTCTCATCAGATGATCAAAATAGCAGAGCTTTAACTTTAGAATTTGACCCTCCAGTGAGAATTCAGGGTTTATGGTCGACAATATCGACTGATTCGATCGTCTGGCCATCCAAAGAACTCTCAAGATTCTCCGCCAGCACCACAATTCAAAAGCGTCAATTCTTCGGCGGTCAGCCTTCTTCACAGTCCAACTCTCGCATCCATACATCACAACTGGAAATACCATAGCACGAGTTATACGTATAATGGTGGGCAGACTAATGCCTCTGCTCTTTACTAGGTAGTCAAGGCTAGCCATGGCTCTCTTTCCCAGAAGTAGGCGTCTCCTAATTTCATGGCTGCAGTCTCCTTCCGGGGTTATCTTGGAGCCCAAGACGAGAAAATCTGTCACAGCTTCTACTTCTTGTCCCTTGATGCTCCAGTACTTGATGGGACAAGACGCCATGATATTTATATTTTTAATGTTCAGTTTAAGCCCAAACTTCTCGCTCTCTTCTTGTACGCGCATCAGAAATCTCTCGAGTTCCACTTCACTTTCTGCCATTAAAGTGGTATCATCCGCATATCTAAGGTTGTTGATACGTTTTCCATCAATCTTCACTCCAGCTGAAGGCTCGCCCAGATTGGCCTTCCTTATGATGCACTCTGCATATAGGTTAAATAGGCAGGGCGACAGTATGCAGCCTTGCCTCACCCCTTTCTCAATCGGAAACCAATCAGTAAGACCATGCCCAGTTCTGACTGTGGCCTCTTGCCCTTCATACAGGCTCCTGAGGAGACAGATGGGGTGAATTGGAACTCCCATCTCTTGGAGAGCTTGCCACAATCTGCTGTGATCTACGCAGTCAAACGCTTTCGCATAATCAATAAAGCAGAAGTGCATGGGTTTCTGGAACTCTCTTTGTTTTTCCATGATCCAGCGAAGGTTAGCAATTTGGCCTCTAGTTCCTCTGCCCTTGCGAAACCCAGCTTGCACGTCTGGAAGCTCCCGATCCACATACTGCTGCAGCCTACCTAGGAGGATTTTCAACATCACCTTGCTAGCATGCGAAATAAGCGCAATCGTGCGGTAGTTGGAACAATCTTTGGCACTGCCTTTCTTTGGAACAGGGATGCAAACTGACCTCCTCCAATCCTGTGGCCACTGCTGGGTTGTCCAAATTTGCTGACATAATGTATACAGAACGTTAACAGCGTGTCATGGTTGAGGTTTTGAAGCAACTCAGCTGAAATGCCATCAATTCCGCTAGCCTTGTTTTTAGCAAGGGTGCCTAAGGCCCATTCAACTTCTCTCTTCAGGATGCCCGGCTCGATATCAGTAATCACAGCCGTCTTATGTTGGGTTTGCACATCCGGGTCCTTCTTGTACAGTTCTTCTGTGTATTCCTGCCGCCTCTTCCTTATCTCTGAGGCTTCCGTGAGGTCCGTGCCTCGTTTGTCCTTTATCATGCCCAGCTTAGCACAGAAGCTTCCTCTGATATCTTTGATTGTCTTATACAAAGCTATTGTGTTCCTCAATTGGCTGTTGTCCTCAACTGCTTGGCACAGTATGTTCAGGAAGGAATTCTTATCTCTTCTTGCGATTTTCTGAAAATCCGCATTGAGAGCCTTGTATCTTTCTTTTTCCCCCATAACTTTTTCCATCCTTCTTTCCTCAGCTATTTGCAAAGCCTCTTGATACCCAGTTTGCTTTCTTTCATTTCTTTTGCTTTGGAACAACCTTAGTAGCAACTTCTTGAATTATATCACGCACATCAGTCCACATCTCTTCAGGCTCTCTGTCTTCTAGATCTAATTCTTGAAAGCGATTCCTCACTTCAACAGCATATTCTGATGGAATTTGATCCAGATCATACCTGAAAGGCCTTCTGGTTTTCTGCGTTTTCCTCAATCGAAGCTCAAATTTTGCTACAAGAAGCTGATGATCGGTGCCACAATCGGCCCCAGGCCTTGTTTTTACTGCTTGCATAGCGCTTCTCCATCTCTGCCGGCAAAGAATATAATCAATCTGATTCCTGTACAGACCGTTCGGTGAAGTCCATGTGTACAGGCGCCTCTTGTGCTGTTTAAAATGAGTATTCGCTATGGTCAGGTTTATTTTCTCGACAAAAATCTACTACCCTCTGCCCAACTTCATTTGCCTCACCGATACCGAGCTTGCCTATAATTCCGGATATTTCTTCACTCCCCCCTTAGCATTCCAGTCTACTATGAGAAAAAGGACGTCTGATGAGGGAGTGCGGTCTAAAAGGCACAACAGGTCAGCATAAAATCTCTCAACGTCAGCTTTTTCAGCAGTAGTGGTTGGTGCATAGACTTGGATAACTGTTATGTTGAAAAGCTTACCTTGGATCCGAAGTGAAATCATTCCGTCGTTTTTGGGGTTGTACCCTAGCACTGCCTCGCCCATTCTTATGTTTACTATGAGCGCAATCCCATTCCTTCTCCTGGATTCGTGCCCACAATAAAAGACATAATGGTCGCCAGAATTAAATTTCCCCATTCCGGTCCACTTGAACTCGCTGATACCCAAGATATAAATGTTCAATCTGTCCAATTCTCGCTTGACGACATCCAGTTTACCTTGCGTCATAGATCTTACATTCCATGTTGCTATGTGATATATCTCCTTACAACATCGGACTTTCCGGTCGCTTCCTGACACATCCACAACTGAGAGTCATTTTGGCTTTTGCCCAGCCGCTTCATTCGTCTTGGAGCTACTGGAATCGCACTTTGTTCATCCCCAGTAACATGTGGGACGCCTTCCAACCTGGGGGGCTCATCTTCCGGCGCCATATCATTATTGCTATTGTGACTGGTCATAGGGCTTTCTTGGCAGGAAATACTGGAGTGGGTTGCCATTACCTTTACCAGTGAATCCGATTTTGTCACAACTCTCTGCCGTGACCTTGGGTGGCCCTACACAGCAAAGCTCCGTAGCTCCATGGCTCCACAGCAAAGCTCCATGGCCCTACACAGCATGATCCGTAACGTTAGTAATGTAGAAAACAAATTCAATAAGGTGAGTAATGATATAGTGAACCCATCTAAAATAGAGGGAAAATGAGCACGATAGCAACTGCTACCACCCCGTTTCAAAGTTA
Organism: Amblyomma maculatum; assembly: GCA_023969395.1. Taxonomy (NCBI): domain Eukaryota; kingdom Metazoa; phylum Arthropoda; class Arachnida; order Ixodida; family Ixodidae; genus Amblyomma; species Amblyomma maculatum. The sequence goes on along the minus strand of JAJIZL010013992.1, from coordinate 26,413 downwards.
ACCAATCTAAAATAGAGCGAAAATGAGCACGATAGCAACTTCTACCACCCCGTTTCCAAGGAGTCGCTCCTATATTCGATCCGTCCATCCATCCATTCATCCATACCGTTGAGAGAACGGAATCTCGCTTCGCGGCACTGGCGCGATGCTCGAGCACCAGCCGATCAAGCCAAGTCTAGCAAGACTCTGTCTTGATCTAGCCCTGGTAAGCGAGCTTCCTTACAATAGAGCTCTTTATAATCTTATTGGAGTGTACGAGGACTGATCCTGGAGCTACGCAGCCGAACGCTTGGTACCAGGATGCCATCGGACACCATCCAACCAACCGCTTCTTCTCCGCCATTCGCAACCTACCCCGGAGCGCTTTGTCAATAGAGCACTGCAATTTTCAGTGGCACTAAATGAACATGATGTGCAGTTCAAGCTGTCCTCCTGAGACCGCTTTTTATTTATTAGTGGGGGAAACGGCCGTCAGATAAGATGAAAACCAAACTGAAGGTTGAGGTCTAATAACTGCAGCGAACCGGTAGTCGACGTTTATATGTAAAAGGCTATTCTTTGTCATATTGTCTGAAGAGAGAAGAATTTTCACACACTCAGTGCGGATCGAAGACTTGTGATTTGGAAAAAAATAAACAAAAAATTGTCAACATATCTAAACATCTTAAGTATACAATACTTTGTTCAGGAAGCAGTGAACAACAGCTGAGAATATATTACACCTCTGTGAAGTTCGCGATCTTGCTGTCTATCGATTAAAAGATTTAGGATACCAGCTCAAAAAACCATCAACGCTGTCCTCCTTAAAGCGTGGGAGAGCGCGACTGACATTTGTCTGAAGAAATTCTTATAACTAGGCAGCATTGCCAAGTTCGTGATTCATTCAACAAGCACGATGTTATAGAGGAATTGAAATGATTAGAGTTGGTTGAGTTTTTCAGATGCTGCAGCATTTTCTAATATTTGAATGTGACTATACACCTATAAAATGCGACGGTATAAGAAGCAAAGAATTTTTGGGCACTGAGAGGGTTGAAGGTGATGTGAATTGAGCAGCCTGAACCAGCTCGTTTATGCAGGCTGATGTTGACTTCGTTCTTGGTTTGGTACGCGCACCTTGATGTAAAAATTCATGTATGAGCAATGGAAGCCAGCGACATTGAATCATAACGCATATCAAAGCAGCTCACATTTCCAAGCTATTTGGATAACACATTTCGAAGCAGATTTAACTAATAACAGGCTCTCGAAACGGACACAAAATTTCGTAGCTGAAGCTTCCATATTGCCGCATGTTATCTTACTGGCGCTGCCATGTGGCGAGCTCGGGAGACTGGCACGCGCTCGTCTTCGCTCTCGGTGCTCGCCCGCCAGTCGGTTCCGTACCTTATCTTGCCGGTGCTTTTTCTCAGTTGTGAGTAAATCTGCTAAACCAGTTTCGCTGCTTCTGTGACATTTTTGGTGGAGCTTCCGGGTAGATCCCATGTACGAAGAGCCTCTGGCTACCCCCTACGCCCATCTACACACCGTGGACACGACACCTATGCACAAGGCGAGCCGTCGCTTGAGAGGCTTAGCTCCCGAGTGTGGTCCTCTTGCTTCCCCACCGCAAACCACGATGACTACAGCGGCAGTCCCGACCATTCAGCTTCCCGTGAGTGCCCAGCCGCTGATCTGCCATAATCCGCGTATGCCCACGCCATTCCATGGCGACAAGTTCGAAGACTTTGAGGACTAGCTGACCAGCTACCAGCTGTGTTTAATGCGTGGGACGAGGAGTGGAAATTGCAGAACGTTTATTTCGCACTAGAGGATGCCGCCAAGATGTGGTTCGAAAACCATGTGGCTACCATTACCACCTGGCAGGATTTCCGGCGGCAGCTGTTCGGAACATTTGACAACAATGCAAGAAAAGAGATGGCCGAACTCGCTCTACAGTCCTGAGCACAGCGGCCTAATGAAAGCGCCGCCATGTATGCAGAAGAAATGACTCGCCTTTTCAACCGGGCGGATCCGTCTATGTCGGAGGTAAAGAAGGTACGCCACCTTATGCAAGGCGTCTGTTCGTTGGCCTTGTACGGGACCCTCCACGTACTGTGGCGGATTTTACGAAAGAATCAACAAGCATCGAGCGTGCCTTGAATCAGCGATCTGTACATTTTGATCGCTCTGCGAACATCGCTGCCGTAGTCTTCGGCTTGCCAATGGCCGGAAACGACAGTGAAGCCCTTCGCGAACTTATCCGACGCATCGTGCGTGAAGAGCTGCAGAAGCTGCCCTTTCTCGAGCAACATCCACGTGTTGGGGGCATCTCGGATATTGTGCGTGAAGAGCTCCGCCAAGCAGTGCCATCAGTATACCATCACACCAGCCGCCTGCGCCACACGTCCTCACGTACAGCGATGTGTTGCGTACCCCTGCGCCTGAACCATCGGCACCCTGCAACCCTGCTCCGCCCGCTCTTCCTCCACCCCAATATCGAGTCTCGACTGGTGTGGCGGAAGCTCGACTATACGTTCGCAAGGCACACGCGTTGCGCACGCCGAGCAATCTGCCTTAGTGCTTTCACTGCGGCGAAGCCGGTCATGTTCTGCGCCACTACCCGTACCGTCGGATGGGCTTAAGCGGATTTCCCCCTGATGCCCACCGGCCGCGCTATGGCGAACGACCTCGAGACATCGACCAATACCTCAGCGACAACGTCCCACCTGCGTCCCTCAAGCGCCGCCAGTCCAGGTCACCGTCGCCGAGATAATTTTCCTGCAGCCGCCGTTCTTCCTTCAGGCAGTCCGCAAGTCCGCACCGGGAAAACAGAAGACGGCGACCCTCGGGGATAGGGCCGCCGTCGACGAACACTACAACCAACATCCTCCGCTCACCGATTTGATCACACAAACCAACCTCCGATCCTTCGCTCCGACCACCAGTCCGACCACTTTTCGACGATCACAGAAGTTTACTTTCGACGCCGCGTTTCGACACAACGAACGACCCGTCAGCCCGACGATCCCTGACACGCCGCACGTTGTCGACAGTGAGCTACATTCAGCCGAGATACCGATCGTCATTGATAACCACAACACGACGGCGCTGATTTTTGCGTTATGAATCATGGCCTTGCTACCATTCTGCGAAAAGCCCTGACTCCTTGGCACGGAGCCCCGATAAGGACAGCCGGAGGGCATGTAGTAACGCCGCTCTGAGTGTGCGCCGCTCGTGTCTTGATTCACCACGTAACTTTCTCGTGTTTCTTTCTTGTGCTAGCAGCGTGCTCCAATAACCTTCTCCTCGGCCTTGATTTTCTTAGAGAAAACGACGCAGCCATCGACCTCCGTGACTTCATGGTGACTTTTTCCAGGCACCGCGCAATTTCCGACGAGTACAGACAGCACAGCGATGACTACACAGGCAGGCCAGTTTTCCGAGTGTACGACGACCATGTCACTCTACCTCCACGCACCAGATTGTTTGTTACAGTGCAGTGCGACAACCCCCCCGCTTTTCAAGGCCTTGCGGAAACGAACGGGTATTTATTGTTGAGCCTACAAGTCTGCGTCGCTCGGGGGGTCTTTGCCTTAAGAAATAAACGAACTGAACTGCTTTTAATGAGCTTCAGTGCCGAATATCGCCATTTACCGCAAGGTACAGCTATCGCTTATTTTGACGAAGTCAGTGCGCCATCCGCCCAGGCGGCCTTTCGCTGGCCAACGAGAACCCTCCCGAGAGCACTGGACATACTGTTCAAACTGACGTGAATCCTGCTTTGTCTTTTACCCAGAAACGCCGCCTTCAAGCAATTCTGGACACTTACCGTGACTGCTGTGCCTTCACTTCCAAAGTTAAACAGACGTCACTAACCAAACATCTAATTTAGTTGATCCAACCGAGCGCCCTATCCGCCAACACCCTTACCGAGTATCGGCGAAAGAACGAGAGGCTTTTCGGGCGCAGGTTGATGAAATGATCCGCGGTGATGTGATCCAGCCGTCCACAAGCCCATGGGCCTCACCAGTTGTGCTCGTCACAAAAAGGATGGAGCACTCAGATTCTGCGTCGACTATAGGAGGCTTAACAAAACTACGAAAAAGGACGTCTACCCTTTGCCTCGAATCGATGACTCGTTCGACTGACTCCGCCACGCCCGATAGTTTTCATCGCTCGATCTACGCAGTGGGTACTGGCAGATCGAATTCGATGAACGTGATCAAGAGAAGACCGCATTCATTACTCCTGATGGACTGTACGAATTTAAGGTACTTCCATTCGGTTTGTGCTCCGCTCCCGCAACCTTTCAAAAAATTATGGACACTGTCCTAGCCGGCCTGAAATGGCAGACGTGCCTCGTCTACCTTGACGACGTTGTCCTTTTCTCTTCGACCTTCGAGGAGCACCTCAAACGATTGACGGCCGTGCTAAATGCCATTTGCGGGGCCGGACTCTCACTAAAACCAGAAAAATGCCCCTTTGCATTCCAACAGCTCAAGTGTCTGGGTCACGTCGTGAGGGCTGAGGGAATTAGGCCTGATCCAGAGAAGAGGGCTGCCGTAGCTGCTTTCCCGACCCCCACTGATAAAAGTTCCGTACGTCCGTTTTTGGGCTTCTGTGCATATTACAGGAGATTTGTGCACGACTTCTCCCGAATAGCGGAACCATTGACTCTTTTAACAACTGACGACCAGCCTTTTATCTGGGCCGACGAGCAGCAAAGGGCCTTCGAAGAGCTTCGCAAGCGCCTTCAAACGACTCCCGTACTTGGCAACTTCGACGAGGAGGCCGACACAGAATTGCATACCGATGCAGTAACGTTGGCCTCGGCGCAGTTCTCGTTTAGTGGCAAGTAGGCGATGAGCGGGTAATTTCTTACGCCAGCCGCACCCTGTCTCGTTCCGAAGCGAATTATTCTACTACCGAGAAGGAGTGCCTTGCAGTTGTGTGGGCGGTAACAAAAGTTCGGCCGTATTTGTATGGTTGGGCGTTTATAGTGGTCAGCGACCACCCCTCACTCTGTTGGTTGGTGAATTTTAAAGATCCTTCAGGCAGGTTAGCCCGCTGGAGTCTCCGCTTACAGGAGTTCGACGTCACTATTCTGTACACGTCCGGCTAGAAACACAGTGACGCTGACTCCCTATCCCGAGACCCTATCCGGTGCTCTTCAATTGAAACAGATGACTCCGTTTTCCTCGGCGCTCTTTCGACGCCAGATCTCGCTCAACCGCAGCAAGACGACACCGAACTGCGGCCCCTGATCGATTACCTCGAAGGAACCGCCTCATCGCCGCCTCGCCTTTTCACGCGTGGCCTGGCGTCGTTCTGCTTGCCTAACGGCGTCCTGTACAAGAAAATCTACGCTTCCACAGACATTCAGTATCTGCTGGTTGTCCCAACGCTGCTCCGTACCAACGTTTTGCAGGCATGCCACGACCAGCTTTCTGCCGGACATCTCGGTTTTTCGCGCACCTTGGCACGAGTACGGCAAAAGTACTACTGACCCAAGCTTGCCGCTATGGTTCAACGCTATGTTAGGACGTGCCGTGATATCCAACGTCGGAAGATACCACCTGTCAAGCCGGCCAGCCTGCTCCTGCAGACAGGATAAACTTCCTTTCGCACTGCTCAAAGTCGCAGTGTAAAGAAAAAGGGCCGAAGGGTCATTTGGGTGCTCGCTACCGGCCAGTACGAAGGGTGCCATATATGCCAGCACCCGGCAGCACGTTCCGCTACGCATGTTCCCATGAATGACCTTCGGCTAAAACGGTCCCGCAAATCCGGCGCCGACGGTCCGGTTGGCTCTCCCCACCCGCGGCACGCTTGTAGAAGGGGGACCGCTTCTAGAATACCAGACGCAGACAGGCGGGTGGCGGCGCCGTGCATAGACGCGCACCTGCAAGTGATTATCCTCGGGCACGGCCCTACACTGCGGCCGGCGAAAATCAAACAATCAGTGAGGGGAAGGATAGAAAATTGCGAAAAGAAGAAAGGACGAGGGTGGGGTGCCGCTTTAGAAAAGCTTAAAAAATATGAAAAGACTGTAAGGATAGCACATTACTCACGTAACCGGAGCAGCTCAGGCCATTTTAGGCTATTCGAGACGCTTTCTCTGCAAACAACTGCGTGACGTGCGCGAAAATATCTCAGTAGAGTGCCCTGAGGCCCCGCTCCTATCACCGCATCCCACATGCAAGACAGGATGAGTGGCGCTGCGTGTCCCGGTTCAAAACTAATTTCCACCCCGCCGCGAAAGCGGTCTGTAGGAAAGGAAAAGCACAGTATCTGGCGCATTTTAAGGCGAAAGCCTTTCTGAGCCATCGTCAAAATCTCGCATGTACGAGATCTGTTCGCAAGATGCTGCGAGATCTGTCCATGTCTAGCGTTGCTGCCATCTCCAATCCCACACTCCATCGCGCGCCATGGAACGCCACACGACCGGTCCATCGGTGTACCATCTAAGCATATGCCGGAGAAAGTGTGTCAAATACAGCGACTTTCGTTTCCTGTAAACTATAATTATAAATAACACTATGATGAGTTGTTCAACTGCAAAGAACGCACGCTAAGAAAAAGAAATTTCCAATGTGCTGCGCGAGCCCGAGCTCTGCTAGCAACACCATCCATCTATTCGCGCCAATGTAAGTAGCGGGGAACTTTAATATCGATGTAAAGACAAGCAGACATTTCTAACTACTTATGCGGGAGAATATCCCGTTATTCTAACTTTTAACGCTCCCACATGCGGGTGAGGCAACCTCGTGAAATACTTGCATAGACCTCGTGTTTGAGAACCAGGCATTGGTGCAGAAAGTCGAGCATATATCCACCTATTTCTCTGACCACAATTCTTCCTTCATGAGAAACAAGAACCGTTGGGGGATTGTTTCTTGAAGAAGGAATATGTTTGAAAATTACAATTTTATTATTCGCAGGCGGAGTTGAAGCAAGAAGGGTGCCCGGTTACGGTCGCTCTATGCTGGCCAAATTCAGCGGAATTTATCCGCCTAGGCCCAAGACGCATGCACTTGAAGGCGGCATGAAAAACCTTATCTCGAATTGTTGGAAAGGACTGGGTGCAAACAATGCACTCGCCGCCGACGCGCTACGGAAACCTACTTTCTTTCCGCCAATCATCCTCCCTATCCAACCTCAACCTAGTGAAGCAATGATACCTGACAGCAGTATTGGCTCTCCGAAACCCCCCTCCTTTGTTCATATTACTGCTCAGGAAAAAAGCTTGGCTTTTTCTACATACATGCTTAGCACCAATTCTGTGTCTCATTCTACGCAAAAGCTGAAACAGGCGATGAGCTGCACTCAAATGTCGAATTAGAAATTAACGTAACGGTCGGAAATGTTTTCCTACCTAATAGCACACCACATTTTCTAGAGAGCTGACACTTCCATGTCATTCAATCTCTTTGAGAAGTAGGCCACTTATCAAAAATAGTTTACTTAGCTTTATTACTTAATGATGATATCAAATCTTGACTTGAGATGTGCAGCTGGCCATCAAAAAGTTCCTATTTCTTTTTCGAAATTTTCTAAAATTGATAACGTTTGGTTCTTTCAAAGAATAAATTATTCTAATCGCGTGAAGTGAAACTAAAATTGCGCTTTTGGATCCAATTATGTAATCTCTAGCGGCAAGTATTTACCGTGTTTTACCGGGTATATTAACCTCAGTAATAAAATCTGTAGTCAGAGGTTAGCAAGGAGCGGGCCAACAGCAGTAGGTGGAAGAGTGGATGTTTTGCTAAGTGCGGTTCACTACTACAACCTCAAGGCATTTATGTTTTTTTTTCCATGAAAATTTTATTGGTTACGTGAATGCCGCAAATATAATCACGTTGCGAAATCTTCAGAACTATTTCTAAAAATAATAGCTGGCTATAAATTTTTACTCAAATTCTAGACTAGACCTACCAGTAAACAGCGACAATAACACTTTACTTGGCTTAAATTGATGAGTATAAACTGACGCCTCAACGTACAGAGTGAACAACGTTTCTCTAGGGTGTAGAAGGAACGCTCTGCTGACAAAGTTAAGGGAAGTTGCAAGGCAAGAAATATTTCTATGGTATTGTAGCAATATTATCCGGTAACAATATTACCAGCTATGCATCCCCGCCGTAGGTTCATAACAATGGCACGAGCGTAAACATGTCGCCTCCAAGAAAGCAGCTGAATTAAATTGCCATTTACGTTGCCCCAATAATGTCTCCCAAAAGCTCTAACAACTGTTATTAACTATTATTAACAAGTATATTTCCATCAAGATTTTCAATCGTTTTTAGGAAATTGATGTACAGGAAAACGTTATCGCGTACGCAAGCCGCTCACGGTCAACAGTTGAAGCCAATTATTCCAGCCCAAATAAGATGGCTTGCCGTCATCTGCGGCAAATGCAATTTATACCCCTACTTCTATGGATAACCATTCAGGGTTCTGAGCGATAAATTGGTTCTGTGGTGGCTCGCCAACTTATAAGATCCTTGTTTTGCCCCAATTAATGACGGATAAAATTCTGCTAGCTTTTCACAATGAGATAACAGCAGGACATCTATGCCTTGCATGCACTTTGCACCCAATGTACAAGTATTATTGGCCACGATTAGATTATTTTGTTGCCCATTACGTTCAAGCACGCTGTGAGCATCAGCGACACAATACACAACATCTGCTACCGCGCATTTTCACATTATAAAACTAGAGACAGTCTCATCCCTAGGTTACTACATTCGGTTGCATTTCCAGTGCACATGCTGTTTGCGAGACATCAGGACCGAAGGTTACCATTATATTCATGTGAATACGTACGCAAGACAGGGAGCGCACGAAACACATCCTCGATGGCAAGCCTTTTATCCGGACGTTTTTTCCACTTCGGCATCCAAAAGCGAAAAGTAAAGACCCGCGTTTTATGTCAGTAGCGCATGGAGTGTAGTGAAACACCTCTTCCTAGCTGAAGCCGTTTAGGCGGCCATCGTGACGCGCATGAGTACGAGTACCAAAACTGAATATTTAGTGCTGAATATCTGGCAACACACGCAGTCTAGAGGATTTCTAAAAATAGGAGTTGTCAGGAAATGTGACCGTATCCAATTTACAAACTCGTATTTCAATAGGAGGTTGACAACCGCAATTACATTTTTTTTCTCTCCGCCTGTCCGCGTAGGGTACCTGCGAAACAGCTTTGATGCACATGTGATTATTTATTCTTATAAATATGCACACTGTGTAGATTAGCGGCACTAAACTATTTCAGATAGATTGCTTTATTGTTTGATGAAGACAGACGACGGCAGTCTACGTTTGGCCACCCACATTGCAAGAATGGCACTGCTCAATACACAGGAAGGTAAATAACGCTATGGACATAGTTTGAAACAGAATGATAGATGACAACGGGGAAATGACGATAATAAATATTAAGACAGGCATCATAAAACGTAATCGAAAATTTTTAACAAATCGGGCAGAAACCTTCACTGGCTCCGGGCTTTGATTATTTAGAATGTAAATCACGCGGGCGAGATTAGCGCTTACAGTGCGTCTCGAATACGTTCGCACGTGACTCACCCTCATGAAAATTGCTAGCCGCATCTCAGCTGTATCTCATAAAGAGAAGCGATGCCCCGTTTTTTGTGGGTACATTTAGCTGTGTGCTCTCTAAGTTTAGTTTTTTTTTTAATTTAGTTTCCAAGAAATACAGAATTAAAAGATTGCTTGCTATATCCCTAAGGGTTCCCATAAAAACGTCCACGGAGGAAATGTCTCCAGAAGAAAGGCCCTTTTTGCAAAGGAGAATACAACATGTCTAAGAACGGGTGGGGCCAAATGCATCATAACCTTAATCTTTTACGTGGCCGGGGGCTGGCCTTCTTAGCAATAGACTGCTTCGAAAAAGGGTGCATGGTCTAACATAGTGTAAAAAACGTCCGAAAGTGAGCTCTCACACGATGAATTAGCAAGAGGATACTAACGAGATCGCGTCTGTTTGCTCATTTTACCTTGCATCTCATTTATAATTTTAGCTTCAACCTGATTTTAATTTTTTGCTTCTCGTTATGTTTTCTTGTTCCACCCCCTGTAGCTGTAATGATGTATGCTCAGGCAGGGTTTTCACAGCCGCAAAAAAAAAAGATATGCCAAAAGCAAAAAGTGACCATGAGCAAGTGCGTATCTGGATCGTTATTCGCTGTAATGACGTTCCCTGATCGAAATGTCGATTTGTATTAGCAGTGTGCTGTTTCGTGGCTTGATCTTGACTACATGATCGTGGCGCGACCTGGCACTCCGACGGGAGTCTCGTAGTTGTCTTGTTTGCGCGCGTCTACCCGCTTTGGGGGCGGACGCAGGGAATGATGCTTTCGAGTGGCCATTCTAATTTCGCTATTACCTCCTGTAATGCAGACGTGGCCACCGTAACCGTTGTCCATCGTCACTGCGAGGGTATATCAGTAACGCTTTCTATTCTTAGCGGGTACTCAAGCTACTAATAACGCATCCAGAAGACGCGCACATTCTTATTGCATGGTCACATCTATACTCGAAGTCGGCACAGTACGCATTAAACGGTTAACGTTTGCCAAGTGAGTTTTGACAGATTATATTCTGTGCACAAAATTTCTCCTTGGGGACATTTTCTCCAAGCACCGGCTTGCTTAGGGGCATTTTCGTCCGGGGACCTTTTTTCTGGGGCCAAACCTTCCGAGGACGTTCTTGCCGATAACGTGTTTACCTGCACCCATATCCATACAGTTGAGCTGGACACTTTATCAAAATACAAGAAATCTGTTTTTATTCGTAGTCATCTGATGTTTTTATTGCTTACTGCTTCAACCAAGTTCCCCGATAGCGATAAGTTAATTAACGAGAAATATACCACATAATTTTATCCTCGTTCGCAGATAGGTGTATGTAGAAAGAAAAGGAAAAGCGCACTAAACCGTGCTGCCCATTCCTTTATATCTAAGGCTCACAAGTTCGCGGAACTTATATATCAACACAAGCTTTTCCAATTTAACTGAATGCGCTTTACAGCGGTTGTGTAACAGCTTCTGAAAGTCTCCAATCATCTTTAATTATATTTTTTATTCGGAAGCAGAGTAGAAGCAAGAAGCTTGCCCTGTACGGGCACTTTGTGCTGCTCAGATTCAACAGAAGGTATGAGCCTAGGTCCAAGACGCACGCACGTGAAGTTGACTTGAAAAACCTTTTCGTGCATTCTTGGAAAGGACTAGGTGCAAACAATAAACAATGCACTCGCCGCCGACGCGCGACGGCAACCTACTTCCTCTCCGTCAGGCCTCCTATCTAACCTCAACTTAGTGAAGCAATGAAAATACCTGACAGTAGTATTGACTCTATGAAATAACCTCTTTCGGTCATAATACTGCTCAGAGAAGGAACTTGCCTTGCTCTACGGTTTACTGACCCTTGATGCATTCTTTGCTCCTTTCACCCAAGTTATCTTCTACGAACCGTCCCGTGCTGTGCGCTCCTCTGTGCCGCGCGCCATCATGCGAGCACGTCGAGGCCGACTCGACAGTGGAACACCGCGATACCCGAGGCTTTCCTTTCACGAATCAACCCAAATTCACATTCCATCACTACGCTTATCAGCACTAGCTACAAAATGAGTGAATATATTTCTTGGTTCTATTTCACCGGTTACATTTTTCATGCGCATTAATGGCCTAATGTTTAGCGAGCTGAAGAATGCAAAAGAAATTAAATAATTTATCGATGCTTAAGTCCGCAAGGCTAAGTAAAAGTTTGCTTAATATTGCAGCATATTAAACTCTTTTTTGTAATTATTTAGTTTTTATTTTCATCAAGCTCTTTGCCTGAACCCGCAGGAACAGTTTTTTCTTAAATACTGAGCATATCCCAATTTTATTTTTCAAGAACGCGTAGATATACTTTCAAGCTTAAGCAGCTGAATTTTTGCAGAGAAGGACCTCATATCTATTTATATATATATCATCATCATCATTATCGTCTTCAACCTGACTATACCCACTGCATGGCGAACACTTCTCCCATATTTCACCAATTAACCCTGTCCTGTGCTAGCTGCATCCACTTGACCCCTGCGAACTTCTTAACCTCATCCGCCCTCTAAACTTTCTGCCGCTCCCTGCTACACTTTTCTTCCATTGAAATTCAGTTAACCTAAGCGATTACCGGTTATCCTGTCTTCACACTACGTGTCATGCCCATGCCCATTTTCTCTTCTTGACTTCCACTAGAATGTCAGTGACAGGTTATTTCTCTGACCCACTATGCACGTTTCCTATCTCTTAACGTTATTCCTATCATTTTGCTTTCCCTAGTCCTATCTATTTTCTTCTACTAAATTTTCGCGGTTCACATTTTTTTAGCCATGACTGAGAGGCCACGTACATAAGGAAGGGATCTAGAGTAAATTGTTGCTGTTTATGGTTCTCTTTTACGTCACTACCATAAAGGTCAACGCTAACAACGGTCGACTAAGTAATTTTTCATTCAGACTCATTCGATCTTAATACGGACTATTTCACTCTTGATTACAAAATTACAGCTCCATTTGCTGCACACAACAGTATTGTTTGGTATATAGATTTGCGTTCTTGACAGATGCAGTTATCCCGAAAAATGCACAGATGTTATCGAGTGAGTATGATTTCCTACAATAAAATGCTGTACTGAAGCGGGAATTTACAAATCTCAAGGCTGTTCTTTGCGATCTTTGCTGTAAAGTCTAATTTGCAGACGAAAATTACTGTTATTTTTCTAATCAGACTGGGAGCATCCACATAGACGGTGATGTGCTACTGCTTCATACTCTTTTTAAATCAATATTTGATATGCGCATTGAATGCCGTTAGTTCTAACTTCATTTTTTATCTTCAAAAATATTGAGACATCCGTTTCTGCATGCAGGTTTCATTCCGTTTTGCTTGAAATGCCCATTAATTCTTAAAATCTGCTTTCAGGTTGAGCACCATTTCCAATTACGCTATGCATCAACTCGGAGAAAGCAATACAATGCCTTGAGTATCATAATCATCACTGTCGAGATGAAGCATGGAGATAAAAAACCCAAGTCTTTAGCCACTTGAAAGCAGTGTGTAGCGTTTGAAGGTGAAGCTTTATATAAACTAGTCACACTTCACTTAACCCTAGAACAGCTCTGCTTTTGGTTACTGGCCAGCGCTTAGTACCTTCCATTGGCGCTTTTGCCTTCTTCTAAGCATATCAGGTCTCTAATGCCTTTTAGCAGTCAGCTGTCTCTGTCTACCTTTCTACGAAACTGCGCAAGAATTATTACTCCTTGGACCTCTGAGGTGTTTTATGATCGTGAATTCCGTTGTAGCAGGCGATATTCCTCCGCATCTGAATAAAATTACCACAACGTGCCACGCATTTTGTTCCTACTACTTTTCTGCGGGTGCCAGACTTTCGATATGTCACGCCCTCGAATCGGAAAGAGCTTCTCTTTTTGCATTAGCGGAAATAATGCCGGAATTGTAACCTGTGACATGTTTACTAAAGTCGCTCGCACATGATTTTCATATGCGGCACAAGACGTCATTTCTTGCAAAAGAGAACAGTCCTTCATGCTTACCCATCAACGAGCCTCCCAATCTCGACTTTTGTTCCCATGCAAGGGTGGTTTATAACGCCAAAACTCGAAAACACCTGATAGCGAAACTGTGAACTTATAATGTTCGCTGCAGAAGAAAACGATTAAGCATATATAACCGGTCCTGCAAGGTTTTGACAGGCAGCTATGACACACGATATCTGCGCGTGCGTAGCCCCACAAAAAGTGTACTTGCCTTTATTTTTTCTTTGTTTCTGCAGATACTACATATGTTACAAAGGCGACATTGACGTCATTGAAATCAGATGTTCATTATTAGATAGATTCCCGGAGCGATCAACCGCGGCAGAGGCTCAAGGAAACATCGTTTGTGTTGCTGTCTCAGACGGCATCAAGAACTGATCCCCATTTTAACCCCTTGCAATAAACTGCGACACAACCGGCGCCTCCTTTCGGAAAACCCCAACTCACCAGTGACCTAAATACTGATGCTGCTTCCCCTACATCGCCACTGGGCCTTCCTGTTAGCCTGGCACCGGTCCCAACTTCCCCACCGTATATTACTCAAGCTTCTGGACCAAGAGCACGCTCTTTTAGTACTAATAAAAAAATATCACCCATAATATATATTTCTGGTTTGCTTGTTTTCAGTACACTTTCCGACAGGTTTCGCAACAGCTCTATTCCTGTGAAGGCCTCCAAGCAACGGATTATAGAGAAAGCACGAAACCAATATAAAAACCAGATTCTGAAAATATGGATGCCAGAATGTAGGCTTGGGATAAAAACAATGCGGTAAGGATGAATTTGAGAGCATGAAATTATTTAAAAGCCAATGAGACATCGGATGGCAAATATTACGATAGTCGTCATGTACTGTTCTGTTGCCAATATAGAACAGCCACTCAAGAGGAAAGTATAAATTACCTATATAAAAATGGAATACCGGCATGGTAGGTATGACTGCTTTTTCAATGGTTAAATATAGTTCCTATATGTTTTTAGCACTGATGTATAGCACCGACGGGTAGCAATTGGGTCTAATGCCAATAAGGGTATGAAATTTGCGCAATTGTTTTCTGATGCTGACCCGGGATTGGTTCAATGTTTTTTTGCTACTTGGGGTAGTTAATGTGTTAAAACAATCTTATTGAGGCATTCAGAAAACTTGAAAAGGACATGGTGGAACTGCTGATCAAACTTCATGTTGTCTCATTTAAAAACATACAGCAGTCGTCCACAATCCGAAAACCTACAAATGCTAGTCACTTCGAAACACGCTTGCATACGTATTTCCCGTGCGGCAAGGGACATGCCACAAACGATTCGGGCGTAGTATGATATAATGCAAATATCATTCTTCAGAAGTGAAATATCACCATTCCATTCCGCAAAGGTTGGGTCAAGATAAAGTTACAGAACTTAGAGGAAAGTAATTCATTCTTCCGCACTGATTTTGGAAAGCTGCTGCTATGATTACTAAATGATCTGCTTCGGAAATTGTGTAATACGTGGTATTATATTTGTCTTGCAAAGCCGCGGAACTTCTGTTCCTTATTACATATTAGGAATAAACAAAATATACAGAAAAGTGCAATTTTGAATTTGTTTTTAACAACACAGTTATAAAGGCATATGACCAAAAGCTTGAGCAAAGCTTGCAAAACAAGTAGGTCTTCAAACACAGGCTGGTTGCTTCCGGAAGGTATGGGTTCCTTGTGAAAAAAAAAAGTTGTTGTGGGTTAGCTCTGGTTAAACTAGTTTAATTTCGAAAGCAACAGTGTAGGCTTCTTTTGCCTGATACATCCATCATGCCTTATCAGTGTAAGGTGCTACATTATTGGGGACACTTAAGCTCATCCTTTAAGGGTATGATGCGAGAGCGTAAGCCACCAGCCCGCATATAAAGTCACGCTTCAGCCAAGCCGTATAGACGTGCCTGCGTGTCGTGCAACGACACGCAGACATGGCATGCAAGTGATTCTGGCGCGTTGATTCTGATATCAGCCTCCCATGTGAAAAGAGCAACCCGAGTTGGTAACTCTTGCCCGTGGCATATAAGTAACGTGAATTCAAATGTCATAGCAGGCTGATTTTTTATTAGGAGACCGTAGCTACGCCTCTTCACGGCGCCTCTTCATGGCGTAGCTGCGACCACCCGAGGTCTCGCTTCAGCTATCGTAGCACTGCTTTCGCAATAAAACTGCAGGAATATTTGTAGACAACAGAAGCGCGAGAACTAGCACTGACAACAAGAAAATAAAGGTTGCCGTGGTTTTGCACCAGGTTTCATAAAATAGGGAGAATGGGGAAGCATCTGGGAGTAGATGTTTTATTCCGAAAGCAATACTACTCCCATTTTCAGTCCTTCGCGTAGCATTGGTCGGTAAGCACGTTTGGCCTTTAATGACCCCAGATGACTTTGACGTCATACTAGCTGCGAGAGATGGGTAACAAGTCGAGTCATCGCGTGCCGTGATAGGCACGGCGCACCGCGGATGAGATATCACTGGGACGTGATACCAGCAGCGAGAGATGGTCGAATCGTCGGATGGCTGCGGTAAGTAGCCACGACGCGCTGCAGCTAGAGCCGCGCTGCTACTGAGTGGAGGCGCTGCTGTCACCACTTCTCTCGCAGTTGAGAGAAGGAGGAGGAAAACAATGGATATATAAATATACGCATTTGCTCAGCTGAGGCACTCGACATGCATCCTAATGATCAGAATGAAAAGTCATGCCGTCTCAATGATGCCAGGAAACGACAGCGGGCTACAGAGACAGATGAAGAACGGGAACAGCGTCCCTCTAAACGGAGCGCTCAAGAGGCAGCTAGACGAGCGTGTCGCGCTTCTCTAGAATCGTCCTCAACAGCTGACGACTGCGAACAAAATGTAATGGATTCTTTGAACAGTGAACACTCTTTGTAGACGTGTTAACTCTGCAGCCAAGAACGTAGGAATGCAACTAGGCGGCAACGTAGCGTAAAGGAAACAAGAACGGCCACGGAACGATAGCGTAGTCAGGTTAAAGTTGCTTTCGCAACCTACCGGGCTTAACTAAAGCTACAGGCCCAAGCTATTTTTTTCTGCGACTAAGCGAATGTCTATACTTGTCTGGAAAGCGAATACCTACAACGATAAACCTCAAGGCTGCTCGAAAGAGCTCATTAATCTTTCCCTCTCTTTCCAGAAAGTTGCGATTTATTATTTATCACTTCCCTGCAGGAAGAACTATTTCATCTTAACTGCGCGCTCTTTTAGGGAAAGAATAAATGAACACGAATACAGCGTTACACGTGTTCCACCATAGGTGACGTGACAAAGCACTGCAGACTTCAAGAAAGAGGAAAGTGACGACGAAGGCGAACTTTACGAGCCACACTATCAGGACTGTGCTGTAAAAGGAAGAATCTGTGATGCTTAGATGAGAGAAAACAACGAATCACTGATGGTTGCAGTGAATCAAGTAGAATGTATTACCTTGTCTTCGGTACTTTTTCGGACAAATATAACGCTTACCTTCGATGTGAGCTTGGCATGTGCTAGTGGTGTTTTTAAGGTTACTGTTTCGTATACATGACCTCTTCCATCTTATTCTCAAGTCAAGCTATCATAGGTACAGTTATACTGACTGCTTTGGGAATAAATTATTCAGTTGTGAGTGAGATCATATTTTGGTCCCCCTCTCTTATCTAGCCTTTCGGGCTGAAACAATGGATGAGGAAAGTTTTTGATTGGAATTAAGTGGCGATAGAAAGGCTATGAAAAGGCTACAACCTATTCTTTGGGCGTGGGGGAGGGGGGATATTACTCGTAATGGCAATCTGATCTGATATGTATAGTTTATTTTTCTAGCATTGAAGGCTGTACCAACATCTTTGGAGAACGTTTACGTCAAAGTGGCTTTCAGGAATGTCGATTAATCTTCATGCGAGATCAGTGCCGACATTCAAGGGAGATTTATCCGAGTGTCGGCTGAGCACAGCAGCTTCCTACAATTCGTCTGTTGCTGCATTAACAATGAGGATCACAGGCCAGATTTCTGGGGTGCAGTGAGTAGTGTTAGATTTAAATAATCCCTAGTATGTGGCACCTGATACGAGTGCATAGCACCTGCCTGTGATTGTCTGAATGACGTGCTGATATTTCATTATTGTCATAGCATTCCATCTCGTTTTCCTTTCTTTTGACTCCGTAATGAATTTCTTTATTTAAAGGTTACAGGCGTTTGCTGATTCGTCATGTTATGGTCCCTAAAGTTTAAGAGAATTGCTGAAAGAGAATAAATGGCTCGTGTTCCGGCGCAACCAAAGAGTGTATTTATTTTGTACCATGGAAAAGAAATATTTGAATTACTCCCTACTTATGTAGACAATTGCCGGGAAATTTAGGGGCTCGTTATTATAGAATTGAAAGGGGTCCACCGTCTTCCTACTAGAAGATTCTGTGTTTATTATATCCAATACACCAAGGAAATTGAAAGTGCAGTTGGCAGCTTGAACATCTTGTGTTCTGTGTTTGCTGTTGAGTGGAGCTAAATAATTTGTTAGTTTCAATTATAGCGTTCACCATCATGTATTACATAACCTGCGCTGTAACTGTGCAATATAAAGTATAATTTGATTATTCGAGGTGCTAGATTATTTTTAGCATAGCGCGTTGTATTCGCTATATATGTTAATCATAATTGGCATTACGGATTTGCGGCCAAAGTATATAGAAATATGTCTGTTTATTTTTTAAGCAATATTAGCCATATATTTTAAAAATATTAGACATTTATAACACATACCAAATAAACTTCGAGCATATTTTGAATAAGTGAAATGGGCATATGTTCTCAGCAAGCTGGCATGCATTAAAATGTGGTTTTGTAAATATAAAATATTCTGTCTTAAGTATATTTCGAGTCCTGCTCAGTATTCAGAATTTATCGTTAAAGTATGTCAAAAACATTTGACCTGAAAGTTTGCTTAATAATAATAATAATTGGTTCACAGGAAGGGAAAGGCGCAGTATCTGTCACACTTGAGATGTGGACACCTGAACCGCGCCGTAAGGGAAAGGATGAAGGTGGGAGAGAAAGTGGAAAGAGAGAAAGGGGAGCCGTAGTGGAAGGCTACGGAGTAATTTCGACCACCTGGGGATTTTTTACGTGCGCTGACACCGCACAGCATACGGACGCCACTTCGTTTCGCCTCCATCGAAATGCAGTCGCCATGGTCGGGTTCGAACCCGGGAACTCAGGACAGTAGTCAGGCGTCTTACCACTGCACCACCCCGGCGGGGCAAAAGTTCTCTTCGGGCAGACTTCGAGTATGAGATATTTCCAGAAGAACATTTAGAATAAACTGAGAACAAGCTAAAACGAATATGCATTTTTCTCATATTCGAAAGTTCGCTTAGGGCAGACTTCGAATATGAGAAAAATGCATATTCGTTTTAGCTTGTTCTCGCGGACTTCGAATATGAGAAAAATGCATATTCGTTTTAGCTTGTTCTCAGTTTATTCAAAATGTTCTTCTGGAAATATGAAATGAATTGGTGGAAAACACACTTTTGGTATTTCTAGGCACGAAACCTATTTTTAAAAGTGCCTTCATTTCTTCAGCTCCAATCTCTGTTGCAACTAGCGTCTCACTTCACGAACAGCGGTAAGCTAGTTTCATCCAGTAATCGCGTGGCAGTACATGGGACTCGGCGCTAAAATGGTTAAGAAACATATATCTGATACATAATTCGCATAGCCAACGCCACATTAGCATTCCACCGGGGCTTACGCCTATTGCTAAACGATGACTATTTGTCCTGCGGCAGCGTTATATCTTAAATGCGCTCACGCGCACAGACGAATGATTTATTGCGTAATGGCCAGAGCTAGCGAAGGCTAAAGATGGCTTTAGTCTGAAAAAGTTTGTAATGCCAACTTGTGTAATCTTTTCAAAGGTCGATAGCAAGGGCCATGAGAATGGGGACAAAAATCACTGACTTGTACAATTACTGAGAATAGCCTTTTTGTTTCTTGTTAGTACGTTCTGAAAATTCTTCGAGTATATTTATTTCCTTAGAGCGTCTGGAAGCATATGTAGGGTGCATTTCGCGCATACGGTTTCCGTTTCGAGAAGTGCGTGCTATTTCTGGTGAATTTTGGTGTATTCGATGCATGCTAGAATTGTACTTTTGGATAGTGGTTTATAGACTTTTGGCTACCGTGGGGAACGAAGCGCTACAAAAAGCTCAAATGTGTGAATCCTATTTTTAACATGTTGAATAAATTACACAGGTTGAGCAAAGATGTATTTTTAGCACATCAGAAAAATTACGCAGGGTTGTATTAATGGTACACTTGTAATAATTCATTCTATATTTTACTTATACGGAGAAAAAAACACAAATCATTATGAAGAATACATAGATATTTCAAATGCATTTACAGCACATTCATCCTTCGTAATGGATGGCCTGCCCTGTAATTATGGCCGAAATGTCTTTTCATTAAAAAATGCTTTTACATTTTTGTTTGGGACTCTGTGCCAGTTTTGCACTAGCAATAATTGTTGCAAGCTTGAAATTCTTGTGCGCAGCGTCACTTTAATGTACGGCGTTCGTCACAATATATTGATAAATTGCAAGCTTTTGCATTCTTATTACCAACTCGTTCACGCATGCGTGGCAACATCTTTTCCTGTTCAGGCCGCTAACAGCCGACAATTTTTGCGATTCTTAGAGAATAAAGACTATGAAAAAATATATTTCAAATTTGTTTTGTTATTTCATATTTTTTTTGTATTTTGTCCCTATACGCAAAATGTTGAAGGCACGCGGTATATATATATACTAGGTTACAACACTGCATACCTTTTGAAATTACTTTTTTCCCGCTTAGCGTATTGAAGATAATAAAATGTACTTTATAGCACTCGGATATTTATGCAGAGCTGAAACAAGTTCCAAAATATTGACTGACAGGGTACTTTTAAAACATTTTTTAATGTACTTATGATGATTTTCATCCACTAGAATGTATACAAATAATGTTCCAAAAACATTTCCAGGATGCTTAAAAACACTTAAATGCACCAGAAAAAGATGCATTTTGTAAAGTAAAATATATACGGTAAATGACACAGAAATATACTAATAATTGCTTTAAAAAATAAAAATGTACGAAGCAATTTCAAAATGGGCAAACAAGAGAAATTAAAAGCTATTATTCCCTAACGTCCCAATAAGCGACGTTTCTCTCAGTGTTCATTCCCATTCCTATGGAGCTTTCCAAAGTTTGAATGAGTTGACCTTAAGTAGATGTTCAGCCGAAAGTCAATTTTTATCCTTACTAGCCACCACCATTACGCGATAAATCATCCGCATGTCTGCGTGCGTTTGCAAACTTATTGTCTTATAATAGGAGCACTAGGCATTGTGTAAACAAGAGACGTTGTATCTGGCTGATGTCAGTGAGGCACTAGGTGAAGTATCAGACATTTCTTTCAATTTTCCACTGCGTTCTTAGTGCTGCCACGCGATTACTCGTTTAAAGTAGCTTACAGTTGTTACAAAAGTCATACGCTACTGGCGACAGAGATTAGAGCTAAAGGAATAAGTTCACATTTAAAAAATTGCTGGTAGTTTAACTTTGGTTAACCCTGAAGCGAGCGTAACTTTTCTGAGTACGGCTACGCTCATTGCCAAGTTAGGAGTGAACGCATTGTGAGACATGGTTTTCCTTGGTTTCATCTTTACTGCCCAAGGAACAACGTTCGGTCGATGCGAAAGGGCGCACGCATTTCAAATGCGCTCCGCGCATTTTGGACTGGAATAACTAATTCCAGCCATCTGATTTAGTATCATCAGCCTGCGCTCCACATCAGGAACCAACCGATACCAGAATTTTTCTGTTTGGCGTACCAAACCAAGAAGCAAGTCCATCTTCCGCACCACGCTGCGCTAAGAGGATGAGCCTCGCGGCGCAGCAGCCGCCGATACCGAACGCGCAAGAGACGCAGCTTCGCGCTCAGACACCCCTGCGCGTGGCGCCTTGGCGGCGGCATGGCACCTATTGTAGTAGAAGAAGACGTATGACCCTGGGAACTAATAGCTCTGAATGGCTCGCAATCAGCACACTTAAAGTGAAGCCAGAATCGCGAATCATCTCCAACCATTACTCCGAATCTGTCTCAAACCACAACGGGACACCGGCCCAGACCGCCCCAATTCTGCGCCCCCGTAGCGGCCTGAATCTCCCGATCGAAAACGGTATTCTGCTTCGCGATGAATATAACAGGCACCCCCCCACCCCTTCCTAGGATCTGAAGAGGCCCAGCACGACAAAGTAATCATCACCAGCCTTCAACACCTCGTCCTCGTCAAACCTCCCGACCCGCAACGCCGACTTCTCTAGGTCGTCATTAAGTCCATACATATCAAAGTGTCGCCTACGACATCTACACCTAATAAGTGGTCTCAAAGGAGTGCGCCCATGGCGTAGTTCATGGCGTCCCTCTCGACCACTCATACGAAGATATCAAGGGACGCCTTAGTCATGACCGGAAACCTCTCTTCGTCGACTTTCTTTGCTAGAGCTCGACAGAGTCTATAATCATTCTCTTTGATCAAGATTGGGTGCCTAAGCACATCTGCTACTCATCAGTGCTGTATATGTGTTGCCTCTTCAAAAAGAAGATCGAGCAGTGCTTGAACTGCGGCGCACTCGGTCACCACGATGATGTATGCCCGGCTCCCAATCAACGCCGCTGCCCCGGCTGCGACCACGTCGAGCCACCAGAGGACCACTCCTACATGGACCACTCCCCTTACGTCCTGTGTGGGCAAGCTCATAGAGCCTGTTCTCCAGACCCGGCTCAGCCGGTATCTGGAGAACAGCAACATCATGCCTTTGTGAATACTTGGTTTCTGCTTGAGCTTGTCCACTCAGGATCTTTCTACAACTCAAACATCACATTCTTGACTCCCCTGTGGGCGACACTAATGCTATCCTTGGTGTCGACCTAACCAAAGCATTTGACGACTTTACCCACGCAGCATTCTAAGAATACCTCCACGCCCTTGACGCAGGCCCGCGAATGTATTCCATCTGCGACATCCTCTCCGAACGCACAACCACACTCACCCTGGGCGACAACCAGCTTTATGGTTTCTCACTGGGA
The DNA here is from genome assembly GCA_023969395.1 of Amblyomma maculatum. Classification (NCBI taxonomy): domain Eukaryota; kingdom Metazoa; phylum Arthropoda; class Arachnida; order Ixodida; family Ixodidae; genus Amblyomma; species Amblyomma maculatum. Next base: position 3,665 of record JAJIZL010013992.1, on the reverse strand, counting down.
GCGCAAGGGACTCCTCAGGGTGCTGTTGTCTCCCATCAACTTCAATATAGCCCTTATCCAACGCCCCCCCCCCTCGCCCATGTCCCCGACATACGTGTCAGCTTATACTCAGACAAAAGCACTGTATGGGCTAACCAAGGCAGTGACGGCGACAAAGCACAATTTACAATCGGCCCTCAACATATCGAATCGTACGTTCAAGCGCGGCTTAGCCTACTCCTCTTTCAAATGAGAACTCTTCCTCTACCGCCGAAGACCGCACGAACTCCACCCCTTGTCCCATTCCCCTTGTTTACGATTCATATCTTGGGCACCAGCATTCATTCCCACAGCGCGCACGAAGACACCATCCAAGCTCTCCAGGCCCAAACCCAGCAAGCCACTCGTCTCATCCGGCGCGTGACGAACCGGCACGCGGGTCTGAGAGAACGGAACGCATTTCGCTTCACACAAGCCTGCTTCACGAGCCGCACAGCATACGCATTTTTCTGCCTCTCTTTAAAGCAAACTAAACGGGACCTCATCACCGCGCTCCTTAGGAGCTGCACAAAAGTCGCCCTCCGTCTACCGCCCAACGCCTCTACTACTCGGCTTCTAAACATCAGTATCCACAACACGTTTGAGGAGCTAGAAGAAGCCATCCTAACAACACAGCTGACTCGACTGGCTGGTACCGCGGTAAGCTGCAATCGGCTCTCTCAGTTAGGCATAACCCCAATCTCCAATTCCTCCCATGGCGTCCCCCTACCTTCATACCTATGTTCCCATCACATGCTCCCTGCTATCCCCAAGCACATGCACCCCGAGCACAAGGAACGCAGGGCAGCTCGCGCCAAAGCCCTGCATAAGGAGTACAGCGAAGGTTCCGATGTAGCCTACGTGGTCGGGGCATGGTACTCATCGGGCTCGACGAGTACCGTGATGAACACGCTGATACGGAAGTACACACCGATGCGAGTAATTTAGGTTTGGGCGCTATTCTAGTTCAGGTCCAAAAGTGTCAACAACATGTACAAGCGTACGCAAGTTGTTCGTTGTCGAAGACTGAATACAATTATTCTACCATTGAAAAAGGGTGCCTCGCCATCGTGTGGGCAATTATGAAGTTAAGGCCATGCCTGTACGGGATACCTTTCATTGTAGTGACGGATCATTACGCACTTTCGTGGTTAGCCAGTATCAAGGATCCGTCAGGGCGCGTTGCATGATGGAGTCTCCGCCGACAAGAATATGGCATCCCAGTTACCTACACATCTGGTCGTAAACACTTGGGCGCAGATTGTCTTTTCCGGGCTCCCATCGAGCCTGCCCCGAATGACGCCGGCCAAGACGATGCTTTCTTCAACGCAGTAAGCTCTACAGACTTTGGAGTACAACAACGAACCGATCCTGATCTTCAGGCAATAATTGATTATCTGCAAAGTGCTAGCGGCAGAGTTCCTGTAGCTTACCGGCGCGCTTTACCATCTCTCTGCCTACGCCCTGACGTGCTGTTCAAAAAACATTTTGCCCTCAACAGTCCACATTACTTGCTTGTCGTTCCTACGAATCTAAGCAACGAAATTTTGCATGTCTGCCACGACGAACCAGCTTCCGAACACCTTAGAATCACTACAACGCAAGCCAGAATAACAGAAAAACACTGCTGGCATCGTTTGGCACATGACGTTACGAATTATGTTCGCACTTGCCATGACTGTCAGCGCCGAAATATTCCTCCTGTCAAGCCAGTCGGCTTCCTAAAACCCATAAAGCCTCCTTGACAGCCGTTCCAACAAATCGGGATGGATTTGTGAGGACCATTCCCCACCTCAAGCTCCGGACAAACGTGGATAATAGTTGGCATCTACTACCTGACACGTTACGCGGAGACAGCGGCTCTTCTGAGTGGAACTGCTATAGAAGTTGCAAAATTCTTTGTACTTCAAATCGTCCTGCGACACGGTGCTCCCCGCGTTGTGATCACGGATCAAGGTGCTGCCTTTTCTGCTGAGCTTATGCAGCATATTCATAAGTCACACAAGTCACCGCAGGACCACTTCCTACCATCCCCAAACAAATGGATAAACCGAACGTTTAAACAGAACGCTGCCAACATGCGTTCAATGTATGTGGACGTACAGCACAAAACGTGCGATGCAGTCCTACCTTACGTAACGTTCGCGTACAATACAGCCATCCAAGAAGCAACCAATATGATGCCATTTAGCCTTGTTTATGGCCGCCAAGTCACCACAACACTCGACGCCATGCTGCCCCATGTCGACGACCACCGCAATGATGACGTTGCGTGCTTTTTGCAATGTGCCGAAGGAGCCCGCCAGCTCGCTAAGCTGCGAATTCGTGAGCAGCATGTGCAGGACGCGCGACGCTACAACCTACGGCACCGCGATGTTGAATATCAGACGGGTGATCTTGTCTGAGTTTGGTCTCCGATTCGAGGACGCGGACTTAGCGAAAAGCTTTTTCGTCGCTACTTCGGTCCTTACCGAATTCTGCGCCGCGTTGGCGCTCCAACTACGAAGTTGCTCCTCACGAGGCCCCACGATCAAGTCGTGCCGCACGCCCAGAAATGGGCCACGTCGTTCGGCTCAAACCTTATCACGCGAGGACGCCCTACGTATAAGTCTGTGAATTGCATCGAGCATTCAGTCGATGCTTCCCACCGGGGAGCTAATGCTGCCAGTGTGAAGAAGAGAAGGAATAAAAGCAGAAGACGACGAAGTCCCAGTTTTGCGCTCGCACCGTTCGTCCCTGGACTTCGCCAACACCGGGCTCTCTGTGTTACCGACTTCGCGGCCTTCCTTCACACGCCTTTTTACAGCGTGACAATATTTCGCTTACATTTTATCTTGGTAAAATAATAAAACACGTCATTCTTAACAGAATTAAAACCACGCAAAGAAGATCTCCACCCTCTATAACCAGGTTCACTGCCGGACTCCGCAATCAAGACATCATGTGGCAAATACAATATGACATACTCGATTCAGCTCCCATCCCGGCCACACGGACAATTTTCCACCTTGATGTTAGCAAGGCGTTTGGCAACGTATCACACGTCTCCATTTTGATAAATCTCGCTCAGATGAATAAAGGCACCCGCACTTACAACTACAACGCAGACGTCCTACACAACCACACCGCAGAACTCGACATTGGCGAAATCAGCAGTGACAAGATTACCCTGGGCACCAGAAAAACCCCACAAGATGCAGGCTTCTCCCCTTTCCTCTTTAACATCATCATGAGGGGCCTTCTGCCTCTTTTAAACACCATACCTCACGTAAAACACTCCCTATACACCGGCGATATCACCCTCTGGACAAACTCTGGTTCCAATGGGGACATCTAGAGCTCCATCCAGACAGCCACTGACACCGTCCACAGCTACGTACAGGCGAACTGTCTCACATGATCCCCAACAAAATCGGAGCTGCTTGTCATCTGCGACAGGAAAGAGCGCCGACCCGGTCCCGCCAAGCGTGATCTCATCCCGCTCCACATCGACACGCACCCTATACCGTCCGTCCAGACCATTCGTGCCCTGGGAATGAAGTACAGTACAATACACAGAACTCGGAAGCAATACAGCGCCTCCGCACCACAGCTCACCAAATAATCGGCCTCATCTGTCGCATCTCCACACGTGGTAGGGGCATGAT
>JAJIZL010013991.1:25989-36163 GCA_023969395.1 Amblyomma maculatum | reverse complement strand
AAGAAAACATGCCTGCACTACACCCAAAGATGTAGAGGTCAACGGAAACCCGGCGTCAGACTCGTAGACTACATATATGTACAGGGTCGTCCACTTCTAGCTATAACACAGACACTGCTTTCAAATCGACATTACGTACGAAACAGCCACATATCGATGCAAATCGATGCACGCACACAGGGACCCGGATGTGCTGCTTCACATGGCCTGCCACTTAGCTTTATTGTGTGGCTGGTTCAAACGCAACAGCGCTTTGAAGGCGGTGAGCGTGTTACAGCTAGAAGTGGACGAGGCTGTACATCGTAAAAATTTTCGGCGCGTTATAATACTTTGTATGAACAGTCAAGCACGTGTCAAGGTAGCGGCGGGCGCAAAGCAGAGCTGATAGGAGATCCATTAGAGAAGCATTTGTCCTGCTTTTGATTTAAGCTGGCTGGCGATGACAGTGACCTGTTGTTTTAACGCGATAACGTTGGAGCTTCGTTCATCGAAAATCCGACGTCGGCGCCGGCATGGAGGTTTGAGCCAAAAATCAGGATCATGGCGCTGGTAGGCGGTATAACCTATGCCGTTTCGCCGACGGACCAGTAATCGGACAACCATAAGCCCGCCTCGTGCGGCAGAAGCCCATTATATGTCGTGTTTATTTATTATTATTATTATTATTATTATTATTATTATTATTATTATTATTATTATTATTATTATTATTATTATTATTATTATTATTATTGCTTTAATGGCATTATTTACTAAACGAGCCCGTCTCAGAATTGTGAAAAGAGCTTTAGAACACTTTCATGCATTGCGACTACGCTGTGCATAATGACCACTAAGCGAATATTTATTTGCTAGCCGATGTGATTAGCTGCATGCAACACATAAACGAAATTAATTTCCGGCTGTGCAACGCGCGATAACAGATGCGCCTCCTTCTTCTTTTTTTTTTTTTTAAGCAACACATTTTATACGGTTGGTTCAGTCAGACACTGTTGTAATCTGCTGCGGAATCACTTAATTTCCTTACTTGTCCTTACTGCATCCTTACTTGTCCACGTTCTGTCCCGGCGCTATTCTTGTCATGTGTTACCAACAAGCCCAAACTGCCACCTTAACAGAAATCGTAAAATGTGTAGACACCACTGCGTTCGTGTGAATATCGGTAGCTATGTAGCCTTCACATTTAGAAGTTTGCTACATAGTTTGCTGGCTCAAGCTTTTCGCGCGCCGCAGGAGCTTTCAAGGTGCCCCAAAAACACCTTGAAAACACCACCACTTGAAAGCACTTGAAATCAGGCACCATGGCACTATAGACATACCTCTTCCGACACAAACAGCAGTTGTTAGCAATGCCAGTACATGTTAAAGAACCCCAGGTGGTCGAAATTTCCGAAACCCTCCACTATGATGTCTCTCATAGCCTGAGTCGCTTTGAGATGTTAACTTATATAAAAAACAAAAACAAACAAAAAAAAAAACAGCAGTTGTGCTGTTTTCAATACTGTTCACACTGCCACTGCCAAGGTCCTTCACCTGCTCATTTGACCTCGACCCGAGAGAAGTCGTAGTGTAGGGCTCCAGAAATTTCGGCCACGTGGGGTACGTTCATTAACGTACACTGACCACGCGACTAGGCGCGGTATTTATTAACTGCGTCGCCTGCGCTTGGTTGCTCAGTCTCGCCATGAATGAGGTGTGTGCCGGTTCGAGCGCATCCACGCTTCGGCGCAGACTAATTGCTAATAAAGCTTAGCCTCTGATAACTAGGTTTAACCGGATAAAGCCCCGGCATTTTTTTAGGTTATAATTAATAAACTTATAATTATATTAGGTTATAATAATACATTATTATTAATATTATAAATTAATATTAATAAAAATAACTATAGTAATAAAAATTAATAAATTTATCATTAATTAATATTAAAAATAAAAATAATAATTAATAGGTTATAAGTATTAATAAATTAATAATAAACTTTTTATTATAATTAAAAAATAATAATAAATAATAAAAATAATTAATAAATTAATAAAAAAATAAGAAATTGCAGCCCAAAAGTATAATTTTATTACTCCATTACTACACCGCAGAAGTAATTCATTACACCAGGAATTACAGAAGAAAGTAATAAAATCAAAGCGATCCCATTTGAGTACCTTAATTACTGTCGTGTCTCCTTGAGTCCGATGCTAAGACTTAATAAAGTTAGCTGCGCCGGCTCAAGAAAATTGAAGCTCTCAAAAACTCGTGCAGCGGGATTTGTTTAAACCCTTTCAAAAACAGCGCGCTATACCGAATACGCTAAATATTACAGAAATCACACAAATTTGGTAGACTTAACTAGTCATATCGCGAGCTCTATTATTTCGAAATATCTAAGATGAAATATCGAGCATCCAGATCGGAAATGAGTTTCGGGTCTGCATCTTATCGGTGTAAAAAATGCAGTTTTTCGGATATCGGCATCGAATATGTTTTTTGAACTGATGTGCCCAGCACTGCATGGTTCAGACAGAGTGGCAAGCGGAAGAGGAACGAAGAGGACATGACACACGCTAGAAACTAATTAGCGAAAGTAAAAGGTAGCCCAGGGCTCGCGAAGAGAGCTTGTGATGCCTTCAGGTGGGGCTTTTTCACGACGTCTACGCTGAAGCCTCACTGAGGCCAGGCTCCTTACAACGGCTCTTCACTGTAAAAAAATATGACAAAAAATAAGGCGCCACAGGTATAAGGCAAGTCAGGTGTAACGCTGGATCACTAGTTGAAATTTCGAACGTTATCTTTGATTTATTTCGTGCGAAGAACAATGCGAGCTTGTCACCAGCATAGCATTGCACATGGTATTAGAAGTAAAAAAAAAAAAAATCGTGAAGGCTGCAGTAACAATGTGGACTATGACACACGAGGCATGCCGAGGTCGCGCGGCTGGAACATGAATGTTTCTGGCTAATTTATATAAAAAGTACTTTTATAATATTAGGACTCATTCACAGGCTTCCTTGCATTTAGACTGTACCGAAATGATACTGCCGAATCTAGATCCGGCTAAAGTTGCATCGAGACCAATATGCTTGTCCATACATGTTCGTTTTTCACGACGTCATTAAACTTTGCCTCTGCTGACTGGGACACTGGGATCCCAGAATGACGTGAATATAAACAACGGGAGCCATTCGTTCGCCAATTGCGATCGATCGAGGACACGTCTCTCTCATTGTCGTCGTTTCATGTTCAACGACACTAGTTCCGGACATTCGAAATAACAAAATTAGCGCGCGCAACGAAAGTGGGTAGCGCGTGGCGGCCTCTATGGAACATCAGAAGAGGCACAGTGAAGAATGAGCGTACGTTTTGTTTATTACTGTTTTGCAGCTTCGTGAACCAACGTGGTTGTATTTACGCAGCAGAGAGGGCGCTTCCATCGTGTGCTAGCTCCAAGGAGGTTATATCCTCCTTGGCTAGCTCAGAGTACGGTTCGCTCGAGCGAAACTAATCGATACTGTGCCGCAGTCGCGACGTCCCCACTTGGGACTTGGGATCATTGTGACGTGTTTTAGCGTGTCGGACGGCTAGAGCGTACACCCGGGCCAGCTGAAACGGGGAAGGGGCCGGTGCTCCCGCACTGCCGACAAAAACGTACAGAAAAAAAAACAGACAAGAAAAGCAATGGCTTCCATCGAGAAGCACTAATCCTCCAGTCTAGTCTGACGCGACAGCGCATAATTACGTCACTGCATGCGGCAACGGGGACGTTGTAGGCCACTTAGTGACGGCTAATTGCGCGTGACAGTAATGCATACTCGCCCCCGCGATCCTCTAATCAAGCATGACACTGTACTAATCGATGGCACTTTGTTGCCGCTAGTGAAAACGCTTTCCAGTGCGCACCCGCGCGGTGGCCAGCACAGCAGGAAATAATATGTTTCCAGGCGAAAGCGCGGACCTTCATTAGCGACCACAGGAAATCAACGTCTTTCTGCGCAGAAAGAAGCACGCATCGTCAAGACATCTGTCCAGCTCCCCGTCCCCGTTCGGGGCTCGCTATGTATCGCCGGGCCGAAGCTAGGTTCCCCCCCCCCCCCTCTTCCAGGGTAAACTAGCGAGAACAGCCTTTGAAGGGGAGGTTGCTTCACGACGAAAAAACGAAGGTCCTCCACCGACAACGAATGACGACGCCGCAGCCATTACGCCGACGCACAGTGACATCACAGCAACGTGCCCAAACTGCAATCTCAGTACAGGGTGAAGCCGAGATCGAACGCCGAAGCCAACATGTAATGCGAGGACACGCGCAGGTGACCTTGAAGTTGCTGTCGTTGCTCCCACGGTTGCCGTCGACTCAGTCATCAGTGGACCGTGCAGCTCAAGGAAGTGACGACCACTTGGGATGGATTGCTGAACCGCACCGCTAGAGGCAACCTCATCATCATCATCATCATCAGTCTGACAATACACACTGCAGGGCGAACGCCTCTCCCATATGCTAGCTGAATCCACTTGACCTATGCGAACTTCTTAACCTCATCCGCCCACCTAACTCTCTGCCGCCCCCTGCTACGCTTTCCTTCCCTTGAAATAGAGTTTGTTACGCTAAGCGACCATCGGTTATACTCTCTTCGCACTACATGTACTGCCCATGCCCATTTCTTTTTCTTGATTTCCGCTAGAATGTTAGTAACTTGAGTTATTTCTCTGAACCACTCTGCGCGAAGCAGTGGTGGGTGCAATGACGGCCTACAACAGATAAAATTAGGTAGCTGGCTAGCCCCCGCCGTAAGCGGCGTTGACCTACCGTACCAGCCCCGTAGTGCCAGTATCTGCCACCCTTCACCACCTCTCCCCTCCCTCAACAGCCGTTGTTGTTGTTTTGGCTGTACGAAGAAGGAAAAGAAAATGCACGGGCCTGCTACTGGCTCTGTAGCTGAGCCACCTCCGCTGGCTCGTGCGGGCAGAAGAGAAAATAGAGAAGAAAGGCAAACGAAGAGGGAGAGAAAGACGTGCGCCGCAACAACAGCCGTCCTCCACCACAGAAGCAATGGCGGGTGCAATGACGGCCTACAAGAGATAAAAGTTCAGTGGCTGGCGAGCCCCCGCCGCAAGCGGCGTTGACCTACTGCCCGAGCCCCGTAGGGCCAGGAACAACCAGCCTTCACCACCACCTTCTCACCTCTACCTATGATACGTGTGATGCCATTGATATAAATCAGTTTGATATAAATAAAAAATAATAATGGACGAAATTCCGGACCTTCAGGTCCACTCAGCTTTATTTCTTACGTGCGCGATAATACGAACTGAACGCGTCTGCAGAGATAGCTCTTCAACAAAGTTATCGCGACCCCTCGTATTCAGTCTAAGTTGCTTAGTTTTATGACCGATAGAGAAACTCATCTTTATTATCATCATTATCCTCGGACCTGTTGCAGGCCTAATGCCTCTCCTATAACCTTCAAACTAAACCTGGCATCCTCAACAAACTTCATAACCTCACCTACCAATCTAACTTCATGCTGCCCCCTGTTACGCTTTCCTTCCAAAGTAATCGAATTTGTTACCCTTAGAGACTACCAGTTATCCTCTCTTCGCATTATATGTCCGCATCATATGTCATTCGCATTATATGTCCCATTTCTACACCTTGCTATCGACTAAAATACCATTAACTTGAGTTTATACCGTGATACGTTCTGCCCACTTCCTTGCTCTTAATGCTGTTCTCTTTACCTTCCTCTGCAAATAGACGCACGCCTCCTCGCCTTTCGTGTCGCTATTTTCTCGGACATAATCCGTCCTTTTCAGGCGCCTTTGCGCGAAAACTAAATCGACTTAATATAAGGACCTGTGTACATGTATACATTTTCCTTTCCTAGACCTCTACCTTGTCCTCAACTTAAGTAGAACCCTACTGGTCAGCCTCCTCGTTTCTGCCCTGCAAGGGAGTACCGGTAAAATGTAGCGGTAAAATGTATGCATGCTCGGTGGACCTTTTTTAAATTCGTACTGAAGTGAAAAAAATCACTTCATGCTTGATAAAAAAAGTTTTTAGACAGTAATATATTACATCTTCAAATATTTTGTAAAACACTGCCGCAACCAACACTGGCACACAGTTTGAATGGTTTATCACAATCGCCACCCTTTCTGAGTACATGGAGCGGTGACCGCTCCTTTCGCGTCAGCTCCCTTCCTTCGCGTATACAAGGAAAATGAATAAAGCGACCACATGGGGCTTTGAGTTTTAAAGCATCTGGTATACGATGCCGAAGACGAACGCCGAGTCTCATAGCGCGTTGCCGGGGCGCCGAGCGGCGCCCAGGCGTCGGCTGACCGACCATCGCATCCTCGGGCGATGTCATAAAAGCGGGCAAGCAGCAAGACGTGGCTGCCTCCTTTCTTTCTATTCGCGCGTGCCCCGGCCACCCACCCACGACTATAGTGTTCTACCACGACTGCAGAGCACTACTCAACCCCTTGACGCTAGAGGGGCTGCACACCCACCCCAATGGATCCTACGCTCGAGACTCGACGGATATTGCCGCTGGCGCTCAGCGTTCAGCCAGCGGGCTGCGCGTGCATGAATGTATGGCTGACGGGTGTCAGCCTACTTTTAATGTGTTGTCGCGTTGAGTGTTCAACATGAGGTCGCAAGCTGTTCGATATTTGAAATAATTAAGGGTAGAAGCATGTAGCGAACAACAGCCAACCGGCTACAAAGGAAAGCTATATCGCAAAAACAGCCATTAAGGGCAGGAAATCAGTTCACAGAAGCCTAAATTTATGTTAATGAGCGCTTGAACTCGGGCCAGCTGAAATGACTTCATCACTGATTGCAGCAATTTGTTTCCAACCTGTGCTCTAGTCCTTCACAAGCTATAGGGTACACTAATCTTCGTGTTTTTTTTTTTCTTTACGGTTTATATCGCCATGCCAACCTTGCCAAACTCTAGTTCATCTTATTACCTTTTATTTTTCTTATCGTAGCGCAGTCACATATTCTCTTTAGTGTTTGTCTCGCCGCAAAAATGGCATTATTCTGCAGTCCGCATTGTGCGTTCATAAGTGTTTTATATATTTTCTTTTATCAGTGTATTAATAATAAGTAAAATTCTCTTTCCGTGTATTTCAGAGTATACCCTGCTGCGACTTATACATGGAAGATGAGGCAAAACTTTTACTTGAAAGAAAATAAAATGAAATGAATGAACTGAGGCTGCTTCAGACTTGTTCACTTTTTCTTCGCAAGCTGATCTTTTTTTTTTTTTTTTTCCCACAAGCTGATACCAGGCTGTTTTTCAAGGATCCTTATCACAAGATGTTGACGGGTTAAAATCGTGATTGTTTGGCAGGCGCATTACGCATTGCCTCCTGGGACATACCGACTACCGAAGTGGCGGCCGCAGGCTATTCCCGAACAGTTATCCTGTTCGAAATGCCCTCCTGATTTGGCCCTTAAAGGGCACCTGAAGCGGTTTTAGAATTGAAATAAATTGAAGGCGTCGAATATGTGAAGGCAAGCTATGCCAAGTCCTTTTACGCTAGCCGTTAAATTAACGCCGTAATGGTTGAAAAAGAAAGTTGGCTGTGGTTTAGCTCTGGTTAGCCATAGATGAATTGCGAAAGCAACGGCTGCATGGCTGCGCTTGTGTTGTGTAGCTTGTGGTTAAGAGTTTAGTTTAGGTCTATTGTATAGACCAGGCAAACTGTTCAGGTAACGACTAGGCTTTTATCCTTTATTCTAATGATGCCGCTGCGATGATCAGTGAAGTATTGGGACTTGGTTTCCACTCTGCTGACGACGTGCTCTGTATCCGCCAAGATTCTGTATAAAACCAAGTCTAAACTGCTTCCTTAATGTGCGGTGGTTTGAGGTTGGTGCTGGCTCAACTCGAGTAGAAACCTCTCCCCTGCAGCTTGAACGAAAGTTGATTTATTTTCTTTATTGAAGTCCCTCGTCACGACAACCAACTCCTTTTCAGTTCGGCTAGGCATTCCGGTAGCCAGAACGTCCAATGCAGTTTCAACGCTGGCCTGGGGAGATATACACCCCAGTTACTCGTCGCTTACTCAAGTTTGCTAATTCGGCCGCACTCGTGATAGCCACCGCAACAGTGCAAGCTTTTTTAAGAGACGAAACATTAGGGCGCTTATTAAGTGTCTAGAACGTTACGTATACACAACCCTTTTCCTCAACAAATGACCCCAATGCCACTGGTGGAGGAAAAGAAAACAAGTAAAGAAAGGAGAAGCTAGAGAGAGATACCGAAGATAGGAAAGCAGGACGCAACCAAAGGGTGCGGTAATGAAGGTCGTAAAACAACGGCAACCATGCCGGCAAAACGAAAAAAAAAAAAAGAGGAGAAAAAAAAAGCGCAAACGCCCACGCGTGTTCCTTTAGGGGTACACGAAGGAAGAGGTCGCAGGGTCGAGCCCCCTTGGCGACGACCAATCGCCTTCGGTCCCGGGACGACGAGCCCCGCGTGCGGAGCCCGTGAACGGGACGTGCTGGGACACGCTGCGCTTGCCTGGCCGTCGCTGCTTTCGTTATCACCGCGGTCGGGCTTCATTAGCGTTATACAACGTCGTAGTCTTTATTGCAGGACATGCCTCCCTTCCCCGGACACACACACGCCTCTGCTATCCGACCGTCCACACCCCTTCCTCCTTGCATTATCTACCCTCGATTCCCTCCCCCTTCTTCAAAAGTAGCCGTGACCGCAATATACCGAAGCTTCGCGGCTACTGTGCGTAAATAAAAAATGAGCGCAGAAAACAAACAAGAGAGGATGATCCCCTTCTCACCAGCCTCTGCTATGCGAAAGAGGCCCGCCAAGGGTGACACCTGCCCGCGTCGTGTGCAGCGCCTTCCTTCTTCGCCTCCGGAAAGAAAGGCCCGAGCGTGGTCGGTGGTCCTCTTCGATTAGTGCCGTCATCTCCTCACCATCCACGACTCCTCTCCACGTCCAACAACCGCCGGTTACTGAGGTCAGATGGAATGCCAACGTTTTTTCGGCCATTCGCGCGCGCTTTCTTTGCGGTTCTTTTAGTTAGTGCTTCTCTTTCTAGGGAAGATTGCGCGACGCGATGTTGAACAAGTGCATGGCCCTGCTCGGTCGTTTGTCGGTCGTGTCCGTCACCCGATCCGTCGCGTATTCGCTCGCGCTTGGGTGCTGTACGTGGCTCCGATCGTACTTCGACACGTGGCCTCTCCGCAAAGTGCTTATTACTACTCTCAAGTTAATTATTCCACTTGAAACACATTAGTTACAACTAATCTCCTTAGGTTAAGTCAGACATAACGAGAGAACACTCGCTAACAGATTGTGGGCGCAGTGCCTAAGCCTTCGCGAGGCATTTATCTATGACTAATTATAGGAAACGACTGGATGGCGTGATGGAAGTTTCAATCTTCGATGGATACAGCAAGGTGAGTTCTCTTTGCAAGAACTCATTGTAATACTGCGCGTCTATATTTACAAATCATAAGGCTTCATTACTACACTGTCACCTTTATGTAGTAATATGTTCAGCCCTCTAATTACATCAGTGACACAACATTCATTCCCACGAATCATCGGCAGCCTGGCGTAGAACCGACAGCTTGGCGCTCTGTCTCAGAACGAAGCGTAACCAATGAGCGAGCTGCTTCTAAGCTGTTACATTTTTTTCAAATGTAATCACTTGTTGTTCACTGGATTCAGCGTTGGTTTTGTGCCAATATGAGAAAACCACGGGTTAAGGAGGGGGAAAATGCATTGCTGTTGCCTGACTATTCCCTTTGAAGAAACGCTTCTCCCACGATATTCTCCTAGCGTTTCCAAGCAACTCGGCTCAGTTCGTTCTCTGTAGTAATTATAGAATTGTATGCCCACGAATGTACCCACGCATCCTTAGTTTCCTTCAGCCGCATAATCCCGTGTATATGGCAGTTCTCAGTCACGACATACTTTTACGCAGATGTATTTTAGCCAAGGAAAAAAAAGAAAGATTATATCAGTTTATCATGGCACACACAAAAAAGGTTAGCGGTCGGCAATTGTCAGCACGGTATGCGCCGGCTCGGCTACCGTTCCTATTTCCCGGTCTTACCGCTTCGTCTAGTCATCAGGCTTCACCTTTCTTTCTCTTTTTTTTTTTTTTTTTTTTTTTTTTTTTTTTTTTTTTTTTTTTTTT
>JAJIZL010013991.1:7637-25979 GCA_023969395.1 Amblyomma maculatum | reverse complement strand
TTTTTTTTTTTTTTTTTTTTTTTTTTTTTTTTTTTTTTTTTTTTTTTACTGGTACAAGACTCTGCTGCCGCCGTATAATACCGGTTATATTTCATGCAATGGGACCGCTTATTCCGTTAGCTTCACTTTCCTATCGTCTCACCGGCTTGGATCATCGGTTTTCAACATCAGTTGAAACAAATCACATCTCTAGGAGTATTGGTGCGTAAAAGCATCTCGATACAACGCTACAAACAAGCCGGTAAATATGGCTCTTGTATACTTAATGTTGTTAATGTTCAGCGTATTTTATTGCCCCGTGAGTCGCCCTCTTTGCCACGAAGAAACGAGAGGCGATAATTAATAAGAAATAGCGGCGAACGAAATGCATTTGAGCGTGACATTGCTCGCAAATCAGTGGGCTTTTGCAGCGGAACATTGGGCATGAAGGGGAGGAGAATGTGATTAGTCCCAAGAAAGCTAGCATTTAGAAACCGCCATAGAAGTTAAAGAATTGAACTGAACCGGTGTAGGCGACCTGCAGGTAACACTATACGGACGCCGTCATGATGCGTTCCACCACTTTCACGGAGCACTCAGGTCAAAGTGGATGAAACAAGCGTGCCTCCAACAGGGCTGTCCCACTGGTCACTCGGCGACCGGCGACCGGCACCGTAATATTTTATAATCTTATTTTGTTTAAATTGGTTTTGGGGGGGAAAAAAGCCGTAGAACCTGCCTTCCCTCTCGGTGCACAGCTACGCTAATAAAGCATAAAATTGGAGGCACATTACCGTACATAAGTTGCCGGTTCGACTCCCTATCGCAAACTATCCTCCAACCTTACTAACAGACTATGGATGCTGAATTGGAGGCGAAATGGTGTGTGAAACCACCCTGGACGCTGCACAAAGAGCGATTGCTACACAATTCTGATATGAGATCACGAGTATGATCTCTCTTTGCGTCGTCTTCTTATTATTATTATTACTTTATTTCTTCGCTTCGCGTTGAATTTCGCGTTACAAGCACGACGACAACGGCTTTTCTGCAACACGAGATTCTTATGCTACCGCGTGAAATGCTGAATCGTAGCGTTGTCTGAGGCACTGAGTGCGGCAATTCACACTGCCTTTAAGAATAATAAACCAGCCAAAGGACGAGGGCAAAGAAAGACGAGGCACACACGCGGCAGCTACTCTAACAACAGTGCTTTATTGAAAAGAGCACATTTCCCGAGAAAACTAGCAAGGCATGCGCAGCTCGACGGCAAACACACAGCACAAAACCACAAAACCTCGACTTTCTTCGTACTCGTCCTTTGGCTAGTTCATTTATTCTTAAAGACAATGTACCAACTGACCCAGGTTTCAACTCTCCTGCAATCCACACTGGTCTCGCTGCCCAAAAATGATGTGGAGGTACCTAAATATGCTGGCAACTACCACGGCACACGAATTTGTTCTAAAAGGATACTGCTGACGACGTCGCGTCAGCACACAAGCTTTCTGCAGACCTAGTTATAATTGATAAAAGCTTAGGGTTCAACTGAAGGGCACAGCATGCCACGAGAATTAGCCTTCATACGCCCCTTCATGCAGTGTGTCGCAATTGCTTCTAAGCAGGCGTTCCCTAAAATAATTAACAGCGACTCTCCGACTTGCGCTGCCTAGCACGTTAATAATTAAGCGTCCGCTTTGAGAAATTCCAACCCGCGCGATGGCCGAGCACGATCGTAGCTCGGCCTGTTGCCGCCCATGGTAGCTTGCCCACTCACCGCGGCGTCGGATAGTTTTTTAATCGTTTAGTGATTACAAGACCACTTTCATTATAACTGCGGCCTTCGCACACTGCACTCATCTCGCAGAGAGCTGAACTTCCGTGTAGAAGAATAGCCTGAAACACCTATACTATATATACCACGCGATGCCAGTGCATATTACAGAACCGCAGGTGACCAGGATTAAACCCCCACCATTCGCCTTGGTGAGGTGTCCGTTGAGAAGTGCTTCAACTACAGGGTCTGTCCTTCCTTAAAAAACATTTAGCGCTAAAACACTCATCCAGCTATGTCTCTGCTCAAGATCACCTTGTGCGTGATCGGCGCTCCGGGCGGCGGAGCCGTGCCATAGCAACTGCGACGCTGGCCGCCTTGTTAGTTGCCATAACTGTGACGACAGCAGTTGCTATATAGCAACTGTGACTGATATCACTGGTTGCCATGGCAATTGTGACGCAAGCCGCATATTGCAAATGTGGCGCGAGCCGTAGCAGAGCCACCTATATAAGCGGCCGTTTCTTTTCTCTCGTGCGCCATTTACTCCTACGGTATCACAAACGAACGGCATTATAACGAGAGACGTAGAAGTCAGTACAATCTGCTGTGACACCAGAAGAATGGGCTGCGAGACTAGAAGATGACCACATTCAAAGCGAGTTAAGCGTGGCGTACCGCTTTCGGACGACCACTGGTTTAACCATGCTTAAACCTACCTATTATTGTTTGTTCTTCGGCACAGATCAACTATCCACCCAGACGCAGGGATCTACATTCACCCCGCGTTCCTTTTAGCAGCAATATCTGTTCACGGCACGCTTCTCGGTTTCGTGGTGCCTAGCGGTCGCAACACCACTCCACATTGATTGGTCCGCATGCAGCGTGAAGTTACTGCAGTGCTAACCAGAGTGGTTTGAAGTTGAACAGAGGAATATGTCACGAGTGAACGCATAGTGTCCCCACGCACACTGTCTACAAGAGAAGGAATTAAGTGACAAAGAAAAGCGAATGGTATGTTCACGATCGCCGAGCTATCTCTGAGTCTTTCATTAGACTGCGGTAACCGTGCTGCGATTTTTGTTTTTCATAACTGCCTTCCGGCCAGGCGCTTCTGAAGAGCGGAAGGCGAAATGATAATCAGCGTTTTTCCCTTTGTCCCCTGCCGTGTCCTGTACTTCCATGTGCCAAAAAGATACCATCTGGCACATAGAGTTTACAAGACCTCAAAATGCTTCGCAGTGACTATTAAAACGTGGTAATAGTCGTTAATTAGCCATGACAGCAAGAATTTAAATGACGTTTGATGGACATCTGATCAACGCCGAGAAAGGGTAAAGGGGAAGAGCAAAGGCGATACAGGAATGCAGGAAGCGAAACCAGGCGCGCGGTGCGAAAAGTCTAGTAATAAGTTTGTTGATTATTATTATCATTATTCGGTTGCGTTTCCAGATTAATACACTTTGGCTCTGCGGAGCAAGCAGTAAGTGGGCTTGATGTCCACGCGTGGGGTCCTTTTAGCGGGCGCCGCTTTGTCGGCATAGCGGAATTCTTGCAACATCTCGCTTATATCGAAAAAAAAAAAAAAGCTGGAATGACTGAAGTTTAAATTGTCAGATATTTACTATAACTTTGTAAATCCTATACTGATACATTACACTTTAGAATTTAAAAATAAGTAGCGCTTTTGACAATATCAGCTGCGATGCATAGCGGTTCTTTTGTTGTTTTTTTCGAAGAAAACAAACTGCTTGATCATGGCCTTGCATTTTGAGGTAACAAAATATGAGATGAAAGCGGAAAAAAACAACAACAAAAGATTGTTGCCATAAAGCCACTAAGGAGGACGAATTATTTCCTCCTACGCCTGGAGCTAGGCCATGCAACCTCATCAGGCACGTGGTCTCGACGTTGGTACACAGAATAAGCAGAACAGATTGTTGACCTCTGCCACATATCTTGCTGTGTTGCCAACCTGGAAATCCGCGTCGTACATATCGCATCTGCGCTCCGATACGAGATCTCCTTCCCTCGTGCCTCGCCACGGTATACCGCAGGGACGAATGGCCGAGCGTGTAGCATTACCCGCCGACGAATGAACGATTCCTTACCCTCGCTGGGCAGCCACCGGATACGCAAATGACGAAAGGCAGGCGAGCGGTAAACGCCAGGAAAAAAAGCACGCACACAATTAAAGGCGATGATTAAGCGACACACGAAGTCGCGAGCTACAGTGCTGTTTGAGAGCCGGGGCGCTACAAAGTAAAAGGGGAAGAAAAAAAAAAAGAACGTTCGATCGTGTGCGGAGATAATGGCTCCGCTTTCCGAGGCAAACACCACCATCGGGGGGCTCCTTCCATTTGAGAAGCGGACAGTGACGCATCTTCGAAGGGCAACGCGCCACCGTAACTCATCTGCGCCAGCTTGCCTTCGCTCTTGTCTTCCATCCCGCCGCTGTGCTTCGCATTTACGTAACGCTATCGTACCGGTTGGCTGTATGTCCTCTACGCTGCTGTGAGCGAGGCTTCAACTAACGTCAGACTCTTAGCGCGGTCCTTTTTATTTATTTATTTATTTATTTATTTATTTATTTATTTATTTATTTATTTATTTGCGGTCAACTCTAGAGATGGTTGGTTTGGTTTGTGGGGTTTAACGTTCCAAAGCAACTAAGGCTACGAGAGACGCCGTAGTGGAGGACTCCGGAAATTTCGACCACCTGGGGTTCTTTAACGTGCACTGACATCGCACAGCACACGGACGCCTTGCTTTTCGCCTCCATCGAAAAGCGGCCGCCGAGGCCGGGATTCGATCCCGCGTCCTTGGGAACAGTAGTCGAGCGCCGTAACCACTGCGCCACTCCGGCGGGGTAACTCTAGTGATCAAGGATCTATAACGCTACCTAGTGCTTCTTATTCAAGCTCACGGGAGCCCGATTTCAGGACCGTGTCTTGTTGTTCGAGGTCTATGAGGCTACGCCCGACATTCCCACATGGTTCACATAGAGGTGTGGAGGATATCGCCGCAAGCCCGTCATTAAAGCTGTGTGCAGCGTATGCCTGTGACGATGACTGCTACGTGCACTTCCTCGCAGAGTGTATACGCAAGTTATAAGCTGCATTCGCGAAAAGCTGCGAAAAGTTGGCCCACTCTTGTATCTCTGCGCACCCACGAACCACAGATGGGACTCTTCAAGCTTATTTGTGCGCGGCCAAATGGCGCTGTCACCCACACTGGATTTCAAACAATGGCGGTGGGTGAAGCAACGTACAGTTGTTTTAAAAAGTGGCAGGAACGGCTGCGAGGCCGCAACGCGGCGCTGCTAACACAGTGGTATGCTCGTTGCGAGGGTGCACCGCGTGACGTCACCTCGATCGGGCACGTAGCTTGCTTAATAAATTCAATAGGTGTGGCGTTCGCTTATCTAGCCGCTGAATCTCGCTAGGAACGAGAACGCCAATAGTGGCAAGAACTATAGTTGAAAAAAGAAGTAATTTTCTCTTGGTGGAATGCTGCCTACAAGTTGTTTTCAGTACCAGCGCAGAAGTGTTTGTGTTTGGCGCATGATAGCCATAGAGTTGCTTATGCGTCAAAACCGCGTATAGCTAACTAACTAAAAAAAAAAAAAAATTCAGGCATGCTCATTGTGCGCTTTCTTTCGTATTGGAGCTGCCTCTATACGGGCATTGCGAAGTTCTCTTGATACGGCAGCAAGGATTATTCCAAAACAATCTGTACGCATAAACACACGCGCTAGCAAATGATTCCCTTATCCTCTGCGTGCTAGTTTTACATTTCACTTAATGCAAACTTCCAAAGCGAGCCCTCCGTTTGAAAAATGAACTCCAGAACATACAAAGGCGGTTTCATCCAACTAGGCCAAAGCAGTGAGCGACACTTGAGTCGAGTAGAGGGCGCTTTCGAGGCTCTATCTCTGAGTGTGACTTGCAAGCGCCCCGGAGAAAGTAGTTTTCGGAGGTAAGAGGAGAGGGAGTTTTGGGAAGGCGGCTAAGTAACTATGCAGTTATGCCGTCACTTGTTTAACCGCGTGAAGAGGGGAAGAACCGGTTATTATTCACTTTTCTCGATAGTTTGTAGCCATGCATTACACATTCCTGTAATAAAGTGGACAGGAAAACAGCAGATACAGCAAAACTCAGGGCGCGTAGTCGTCTATAGGATCTCCGCTACTAAGACACTGTTCTCCACACAATCTATCTCACTTTTCTGCATTTAACCCCTGGCATCCTCAGCTATCGTACGGGGTGTACATCAAGCACAAGGCAGTGAAAAATTTAGAGGTGGGCAGAATTGCGGGAGGGAGAGGAGGCTAAGACAGCAAAGAAACTTACGACATGAAAAGTACTGGAGTGCTTTCGCAATAGGAAACGTTTCTACTCTGAGTCCGCAGACAAACGGAATCAAATTTACGTTACAGTTTGCAAAAGTACAACATAGAAGACACCTCAGTAACAGTTTGCGTTCGTGCAGTTCCATGTATCACCACTCGCAGCGCAGAAGTAACATTTCTCGTTTAGATCGGCGCACAAGTAATCAGAAACGCATTATTCTTGATGGTCGCCATTAAATTAGCTGCTGTTGGATCCTCGCCACGGTGAAGAAAGCGGAACTTCGACTGAAGCGCACTTTAGATGGCAAACATTAATGTAGCAGTAAGCTCCTACTAAATCTCAAATCAACCGACACGCTTTCGGCTGTTATGCTTTGAAGGACATTAATGTGGCAATCAAGTCAGACTAATGCGTATTCCAAGCTGAAGGAGCTTAAAGGCCCTCGTTTTGAATACCTGAAATTTTGTTAATGACAATGCTTTCCCTGCCACTAGCACATATGCCGTTTGATTTCCATTTTTCAGTGTATTTAAGATATAAGAAACTTCCTGAAAATGTTTGAAAATACAGTGCAATAATAAACCCATAGCGCTATCCTTGCTAGACAATCCGGAGAAAATATTCGCATAAGAAGAAATTATCTCCTTTTTAGTGAGATGTTGGTCCAGATGAGTATATACTGCTCTATCTAAACTATGCTAACAAGAGCCAGCACTTCATGGGCATAAGCTATTAATTCGGCTCATGCGGAACAACGTGCCATTAAAACTTATGGCATTAAGCACCTGATGTCTTTTTTTTTTTTTTTGTCTTTTTTTGCATCAGAGACTTTGCGCTGAGCTCCCTTTAAAGCTACTTCTGCTTTCATGCATATCCTTTTTTTTTTTTAGCTTGGTTTTTCAGACGACGTCTGAGGTGAAATTTCTATGAACGACGTCCATTGAATCGTGCAGGTCGGAGCAGGCATCTCTAACTCTGAATCGAGGTGTCTTGGACTCGTCTCAACACGGCAAGCGGTGGGCGGACACGGGGTCAGGGCTTTGGCGTACATGGGCTCCATCTCCAATCCGTTGGTGAGCAGAAATTCAACCCTTTTTCAGTACGTACAAGTAGGAAAAGAAAGTCAAAGTCATAAAGGAAAAGAATATATATATATAAAACAAAAACGAACATTCCACGCAAGTTATTCAAAACTGCTTTAAAATTAACCATTGATATACTTAGAAATAAGTGGTATTAAGGAAGCCAGCGAAAAGAATAGATCAGATTGTCATTTGGAGCTAACACGTAAGTGTTAAGTGACCGGTTGGTTAAATTATATAAGCATAGTCATGCAAACTTTTTTTGTCGCTCTGATTACACACAGGTATAGTTGCAGGTTGCGACTAAATAATCTGTCAGTGCTAAATCACTCAATCAATTAACCAATCAACCAGTCAGCGCAAGACTGATAAACTTTCGCGGATATTTTTTTTTTTTCTGAGTTATAAAATTAGTGATTAACGGCATTTTATCAACATAGGGTGAAGATAACTTTTTTTCATAATACGTAAGAACTAGCACGTTTCTACACAAAACCTCGCAACTCTTCTGGATGCTTGGTTATTTAAGGCATAACCTTCTTAATGACGTTTGAGGCTTTAAAATCTTTAAGCAGGAAACATGAGTATGTCTAAAATTAGAATACATGACGTCCGCAGGGGATCTTAGCAAAACAAACATTAACTCGGAGCTGTTACAGAGCAAACATGCCCGTTTTGCTGAAATCACAGGCGAACTGAAATTATAGCAGGCAGAGACAACAACCATCAGCTCCCATCATAGGTATCGATCGCAGCGAAAAATACCTTGTTTAATATTGTTTCCCAATTAAGTTCCTTCCGAGCGCTACGCCGCGCAATAAATTGGTTCCTGGGCCAATACGTCTTCCCTGGCATCGACCGCAATCCTGGTCGGCATCGATCCGTTTAATGCGCTTTTCATTTGCAGTTATTTCTGCCTTGAACATCGATCGGAAGGAGTCACGTCATCCAAGACATTTCCGCTAAGCAAAGCCGCGCGATGTGATACCTGACATTGTATAATTCAGAAGAATTTCGTTTGTGTTGTCATGCTCCTATCATTTCATTTCATCCCTTTGTCTGCTTATCTTAAGCCAACCAAAAAACACAATTTTAAAATTTCTGGTAGTCAACTCTGTTTGCACTGCTGTTACCGAACGAATCAGTTCATGACACTCCCTGCGTCTCTGTCCTTCTCCTTGATTCAATGTATTTGCGCAATCATAAATCGAACCAGCGAACTCATACTGGCCCAGCAGCAAAGCATCATGGCCGCTGAGTCTGGTCGGAGTTCATCGGTCCGAATTCCAACGGCAGAAAGTGTTTTTTTTTGTTCGATTTTCTAGTCAATTCTACGGTTGATTAATTTTTCATATTGATCAAAGATTATCCTCTATTCATTATTAATTTAAACAGCGCGAACACGAAGACAAAAAACAAGATAAAAGATAAAAGATCTTGTCCTTTGTCTTCGTGTTCGCGCTGTTTAAATTAATAATGAATAAGTACCAACTCGCCCAACAAAGTAACTTGACTATCCCCTATGCTTTCCTTTGTGTGAGTAGTTGTTCGCTCCCTTCTTATGCGCGCCGAGTGACCATATATATTCTGAAACGCCTTCTGCAAAATATCATTCCTTACAAAAAAAAATCCTGCCGTCCTCAAATACATTTTCTTGTCATGAAGGCCCCACTGAACGCAACCTGTGAATGCGGAATTTTCAAATTATAACCCCTATTGGGGTGTTTATGAAAGCACTAAAGAATCTGAGACCCAAAGGCTAAATCTGAGTTTCAGAACCGCATAGCTCGAAGTTAATGAAATACAGAGAAAAGAAAAACTTTTTCGGGAGAGGCCTATGTTTGCCCAAAGCTTTGTGTTTGTACAACGCTGTAAAGGAAGTGCTACGCTAGACGGATAACAGATACGCATTAGCGACGAAACTTATGCGGGCTTATATGCTTCTGATCAGATATTCGCCACCGTTACCCGCAGAAGGTGGTTTCAGATTCCACTGTACGAGCTTTTTAAATGGGTCTTTTCAAAACGCAGTCGAACGGGGCGCGTAAGCTTTCATTATTTAGTCTATCAATGTATATATACATCGTGCCTCGCTGCGTAATTCATGCGCGCAGAAGTCTATTTCAGCGCTTCGAAATGATAACCTATGTATAAGCCTTCGTTTCTTGTTTTTGGTTTTCTTTATATTATCCCGAACTTCGCGAGAAAAGTTTTGCAATAACCGCATTGCAGTATTCGGATCCCATTTCAGGTGCAAAGACCATGAAATCGTTGCCACGACCGTGACGGGTAAAGCAACGCGTTTTGAATTTCAGACGAGCGGCTGCATTGAAGAAGTGGGTACTAAGGGAGCAATGTACTGAAGTCATCTATGGTCGAGCTGGCTTATTCAGTTACTTCACGTTTCTTTTTTTGTTTCCGCAGCGTTCGGCGCCTGCGTTCCGCCAATATGTGTCCCTACTGAAATACGTTGTATGACGTAATAGCCTCATATAGGATGTACAGTCTTTGTCAAAAATATACAGCCCAAGGGTTTTGCTTCTAAGCACCGTAACGGAGCTCAGTACGCATCTATACCGTTCAAAATCTAGTAGACGACACATCTAGTCCCCATTCTTGTCTATGCTTACCTATATATTCCAGTATTGCTTCCAGGGGCTTAGTTAGAGCGCTTTGAAGCGAACCCCTTGGGCCGTATATTTTTGACAAAGGCTGTACCATACAAGTGTCATATAGTGCCACACATTATGTGTTATATTTAGATAATGTACGACATTTGTATGACAGTTCCTATAGACATTGCATTAGAAATCCTATGCCAGGCTATTGAATCATAGAACGTTTTCAGTAGGGGCGCTGCCAAAGGGTCTCTCAACCTGCAAAATAACACCTTTTACATTGGCCCCCTTTATTTACTCTTACATCAGCACAAATCTAAAAAATGAGACTAAAACATGAAGTTCGCTTATGTTTCGCCTTAAATTAAACGACATACTGTGTCACTGCAGTACTCAAACACACCACGCATTCAGAATCCCTCCCAACTCTTACCAGCTACCCTTTCTGGTCAATGCGCAGCGCATCCATCTGGCACACATAGGGTCTGGGCTCGATCCTGAACACCGGACTATTTTTAAAATAATTTTTTAGAATTTTTTTCACTATTTTTTATAATCTTAGAACACTATTTTTAGAACGCTATCTTTTTAGAACACTATTTTAGAACACTATTTTTTAGAATTATTTCTAATTTATCTCCTCAAAATTATTTCCGACGGACGCCACCGCTAACAGCATAGGGTTTACAGTGCTACATGCTCTTAATGCCAATGAGCTAATAACTGATTACTGAATTAATCGCAGAACATATATTTAGTATAGTGCGTCTTCCCGCATTTATCTAAGCATTTTATGTCGGCTGTACATTTTTTTGTAATCCGTCTTTTCGCACCGCTGCCAATACAATACATCGCAAGCCGATGGGTTCTTTTTTTTTTTTATTGGCTGTTCACGCATGTTTTCTTGTTTGACGCCAATAGGCGGGTTACGATAGGGAGCACTGAGTGAAATAAATGAAGGTTGCAACGGTAACGGAAGTTACACGCACGCTCATCTCTAACATTAGAATTAAGCAGAAGAAAGGGGAAAAAAATGTTATGGCGAGCTAGTGAACTTCATCTCAGCAGCCATTATACATCCCAAAAGGATCTTATATGAGCTCTTATTAATTTTTTTACCGCTGAAACACATTTGTTGTACTCATTATCAGACGAGCGACACGGTTTTTTTTTTTATGTCTTTCATCAGTTATATTCTATTTTGCTGGAATTTCTACTCCTACACTTTTACTATTCGGAAGGCCGCGGGTTGCCTATTAATGTTTCTTCCCGCTGTTTTAGCTCACTTCCGCTTTATTATTCCTTGTCAGCTGGTTAGGATACCTGAAACAAATAAAAAAGGAAAAAAATTTGCTCACGATCACTTGGTGCGGAAAAGGGCCAGGGTTCATATTTTTATTAACGAGTCTATCAGTTAAGATCAACTAATTATTTTTACTAACAAAGCAGCCCACCAGGGTGTGGAGCAGTGGTTACGGAGCTCGACTACTGTTGCCAAGGAAGCGGGATCGAATCCCTGCCTCGGCGGCCGCTTTCCGATTGAGGCGAAAAGCTAGGCGCCCGTGTTCTGTGCGATGTAAGTGCACGTTGAAAAACCTCAGGAGTAGAAATTTCCGGAGCCCTCCACTACGGCGTCTCTCATAGCCTGACTCACTTTGAGACGTTAAACTCCACAAACCAAACCGAACCAAACTAACAAAACAACAGTTTCCATCTTTAAAGGTTATAGAACATACAAATAAACCAAGAAAGCACTAACTTTCGCCAAAAAGTTGTGCCGTAAGCGCTTGCACGCTCAGGGACGCTGAGGGACGTTCAGGGACGCTCAGGGACGCGGGATCGACCTACGGTGGCTGCACCTCGATGGAGACGAAATGCAGAAAACAAAAACAAAGTGTGCACTACGACTTCGGTGCCCTGTATAAAACCCAGCTGGTCGAAACCACTTCGAAGCACTCACCCATTACGAGGATGCTGAAATATGTATAATGCAGTTTTGACAAACCAACGAATAATAAAGGTGTTAACGAATGAATGACTAAAAATTCAATAGCACACACGCCCACTACCGATATCCGCAGCGTGCGCGCTCACAGACGCTGCACGTAACCTCTCTGCAAGCGTCGTTTGCGCAAGTCTCCGTCCAGATGGTTGCAAACAAAAGCTAACGTTCTTACCTCTAACAATCGAAAATATGGCCGATTATTTGAGCTAGAAACGACAATAATGAAACGGCCCCATGCATACTATGAGACTTCAAGACTGCGTGAGAATACTTCGGAATCATCTTCACAAAAAGAGTATCATTTATTTTAAAGAAAGAAAGAAAGAAAGAAAGAAAGAAAGAAAGAAAGAAAGAAAGAAAGAAAGAAAGAAAGAAAGAAAGAAAGAAAGAAAGAAAGAAAAAGAATTTGCCCTCGCACTCACTCTCCCACTAATGCGCTCCGAGTGTTCGGCTTCGAGCTAAAGCTTCGTTTTCTCTCTACAAGCAGACTGACAGCAGGATATCCGAAAAAACCGTGTCGACAAGGCGTTAAAACTATATATAAGTTAATCGGCCACTGCACTGTCCTCTCTGTGTCCGGAGTCTAGAGCTGAAGTTCTTAAAACATATGTTCTCGCAAGAGCGCGCCACGAGGCGGACGCTCTATTTCGAACTTTCTTTACCGTTTTTGCTTTAACCTGTCTAAGCTGAAAGGAAAACAATCCGTACGGCACTGGTCGCTCGAAATCGTGCACACGATGCGGTCGGCGAATCGAGTGGTGCCACTGCGCGACGGCCGGCGGCTATTTATGCCTGGACTTTGAACTTCCGATCAATAGGCAACGGCGCCAGGCTGTGCGAAGCCCGTACGTGCGGCCTGCGGGAGCGCGTCTGCCTGGACGAAAATGTAGAGCCCTCACGGAAACTAGCAAATGTAAACAATGTCCCAACATTTGTCGTTTGGGCAACAACAAAATAGAAAGAACTGAATTGAAAACGACATTTAAGCTGAAAACTAAAAACAATTGTAACACAAAAGGCTGCATCGATTTCTGCCCTGTCAAAAGCAGTAGTTAATTATATATTCGCTTCTTTAAGGCGGGGCAAAGTAGTCGGAAAGGGCCAGGAGAAGGGATCAAATTACACTTCTTTGCGGCTGTTTCTTTCGGTATAGTAGAGGAGCTAGACAAAACCAGCGCAATGTCTTACTGATACAACTAGCGAGATTTTCCGAGCTCATTGTTCATGAAGGGATATTCCAATCATTCCTGGCTGCTAAAACTAGTGCGCACACTGAGAGCATTTTCTCTGTGGTAACCCCGGATGTAGTTAAAAAACTGGTGACCCTGGCCGTAGCTGCGCCAGCAAAGAAGATAACCTTGGACAGATCATGTATAAATTCATATGACGTTAGGCCAGTGTAATGGCAGGAGTACTCGTTCGGCTCAATAGTGATACGGATATAGACTACTTTCACGCAGATTTGAAAGTCGTCCACTAACAAGACGGGCGAAGCAGGAGTAGAGTGTTTAGAACAAATTGGAATAGATGGTTTGGAGTTGCCAGTCCCCAGCGCCATTTAGAGGTATATGTGTGCACAAACCACAAATCTGAAGTACCTCGATTCATATTCCAATCACTGGTCAAAAAATGGCGATAAACACGGGAGGTGCCCAAACACTGTGATGGCAGACTTTGACTAGAACACGACCAAAAGGTTCTGTACTTTCTTCAGTTTTCTTTGCTATCTGTTTCATTTCTCACTGGCTCTGTATCCTTACTTCCTCACTTCAGACTTCATATCGACGTCACCTTTCTCTTTTCTCCGCATGCCTTTCTCTAAACGCTTGATAGAAAACGTCCACTTTATTCTGGTCAACCACGTCGAATATCGTTCCTTCTTTCTCTCTCGCGTTCTCTCTTGTTAAGTCTCTGGTCCGTCCGTGCTTTTTTTTTTCTCACCTTTTAACTTTTACTTTCGCGAGCCGTCGTCGTATCGCCGATTTCCACGAGAACCCGACGTTCGTGCCACTTTTTCGTTTAACCGCCTGTAAAGCGTGCATTGCTGAACGGCATTCTTGTTATGCAACTGAGCCTACGTTACAAAATTGGCAGTCTCAAGGTAATATTTGCTCGCCTAATGGGGAAACCGCCTCAGCTCTTAGTCGATGTTAGCGTCACGCTGTGAGGTCTCTGGCGCTCACCACGTAGATTCGCGATACGATGAGGGCTGACGCCAAAGCCGCGGGTCGCCAGAAGATTGCGCAAGCGTGGACAAAAGCGAGAAGCACGAACGAGGAGAAAGCAAACACTCCTATTGTTCCACTCTCGCTTAGCTTCTCTTCTCCCTAGCCTGTGCTCTCTTTCGCACCCTGCTTGCAACGATTTCGAAGTTACGCAAGCAACGCAAAGAAAACATGTTCCTCCTCCGACAGAGTGCCGCGGCTTCATCATGTGCATGGTGTTCTCATAGAGCGTTAAAGTGGCACCGAGAACATCTATGTGCACTTATTTCCGTAAGAAAACAATTATCAACCAATAACTCAATCAATCGATAAATCAATCAATCATTTTTATGAGGGACGCTTATAGGCTTAGCCTTGAAGAGTATGACGCGATATAGCGTTAATGGCTCCCGTCTGCGATTCCTAGTTCGCGTACATGTTATCTCTGCTTGCCTAATTAGTACCAATCACATAATTTGTGGCCCCTAATATTTCACGCGTTCTTATTAAAATACAGTACCACCCTACCACTTTATATATAAAGAGCCCCACTTTAACTCAGCCGTAAGAACGTGCTTGCGTGGCACCCACGCTAAGCATGGGCGCTGAGCAACAAAGCCCGTCAGAAGGGCTTGGAAGACGGCACAGCACGGTAGTGGCAGCTAACATAAAGGAGCGAGAACACGCAAATAACAGCAACCGCGAAGGGGGGGTTTCCTTTCGCGAGGGCCCGAGCGTTACTCAATCCGCAAAGCATTGAGAGAAAGCGTCAAAACGTGCTTTTACTAGGGATCTTTTTTTTTTTTTTTTTTCTCGCGGAATATATGCAACGGCGGTAATTTTCACCGCCCGAAGTGCCGCGGCTAGGGCGGTCTCAGCGGGCCGCGACCGCGACTGTGATTACATGGGCGATAGTAGAAGGCGCAGCTTTGAAGCGGTGAAGAGCACTTGGGAAAACACGGCAGGCTAAGATGCACGAAGCACGGAGAGGCAGAACACGACAGTAAACAGGTGACGCACTTCCGGTTTTGATTGATGAAAAGAAAGCGTTACTCTTCCCGAAACGTAGTAGCGACAAAAATGAAAGAAGTCGGAACAGAGAAGAAGCACGCCGCGTTGTAACACGTGGGAACCGGCGACGAACAAAAATAGTCGGCCGCTAAGTTAGGACTGGATATTTGTCATTCGTTTCTTGTCGTTACAAGAGGAAGGAAAATATGGGAAATAGAGAGATAGAGAGGGAAGACAAAGCGCGGGAAGAACTGATGTTTTCATTGAGTGCATGTTATTTTTCTTTCCTTGACACAACGCTGGCGCCAAAAGATTAAAAACAAAATAAAGAAAAGCATTTTAGAAAGCAGGTCTGGAAGGGACGGGAAAGTTGGCAAGCCTGTCGTTGTGCCGTTTCCACCCTTCCAGATACTTTTCCCGGGTTGTAACGGGTGCGCACCTGGATACATTATATGTTTCTGAAGACCTCCGAAGGCGGCGAATCGGCTAGATGCCAATAAAGAAGCAAACCAACGTAGCTGTTTCTGTACGTTATCTGTTGCTGCTGCAAATACAAAACACGAAGTAAAGCAGCACCCTGGAAGCTTCGGAAAATTGCTTGCACACAGTGGTACAAGGTGTTGTCGCCATCAATACTTGGAGAGCAAATAGCAGGCTCTGCTGCCGAAATGGAGCAGCAAACGCAGAAGAAACAAAAGCGGCGAGTACCGCATTTGCCGATACTTAAGTAGATTGCGCCCTCTGTAAACGAAAATCTTTTTTTTTTATGTCATGAGCCGCATCACGGAACAAACTGAGCAGTCGCGTAGATGAAGTCCGTCCAAGGTCATCGATATGAGAGGTCAGAAAAGAAAAATAATTAAGAAAACAGAGATTGCCGACGATAAGAAAAAGACGGAAAGACGTAGGGGGAAGAAGTGGAGCCACGCTTCCACCGACATGAAAATAGAAAAGAAAACAAGACAAAGAAATATTAAGAGTAAGTTTAAGATTCGCCTTAAGAGTGGACGCAGTAGCGCGGCTTAGGTGTCCCACCTATATCAGAGGAAAGTGCATGTACGCGAACGAGGAACCGCAATGGGAGTCATTAAATCTGTCCAATCATGCACCTAACACGCCGAGCTTAAGTGCCCACCCCATTTTAGGTGTCCAGCCTATTTTTTTGAACGAGCTTCATACACTATCGCGTAAAATCGGATGCAACTGTTTTCT
Organism: Amblyomma maculatum; assembly: GCA_023969395.1. Lineage (NCBI taxonomy): Eukaryota > Metazoa > Arthropoda > Arachnida > Ixodida > Ixodidae > Amblyomma > Amblyomma maculatum. Next base: position 9,742 of record JAJIZL010013991.1, on the reverse strand, counting down.
CCTTTATCGCCCTGCTCTGGGTCGAGCTGATCAGGGGTGTTATCGGTGAAACGTGTACCGCCACAGTTGCCGCCCTGGCGTCTCCCTCTCGCGCTCCTATCTTCGTGTGTTAACCTCTTCACCGTCTAAGCGATAATATGCAGCTCCAAGGCGAAAGTAAGCTCAGACAAGTTTCTCTCTGCGGCCGGAGGAACAAGATAGCCGCGCGCGTGGACGGTGCTCCAGCTGCTGTGCCGCAGAGCTACGGGTGACGCGGAGGAGGTTCGTCGGGTTGCGAGGCTCGACGTCGGCGTAGAGAGATCCAACTGTCGCCAAGCGAGAAAGAGATCTGCGGCGCAGCTAGCTCAAGGTGCGGCGCAAGCAGCGCTGGCAACAACACGTAGAGGGCAGCTCTTGAAGTTTCGGAACTTCCGTCACAGACGAAGTTCGTGCTTGGTTGGCGGCGTTGAAGTGAGAATGTATACGTAAATGGTCAGTGCGAGGTAACCTCGACCGCTCATTCGCCGGCTAACGCCCGCTGTTTAGCCAGTCCGTTGCCCAGTTTATCCATGTCTATGTGACAGTGTTAAAGACCCCATTCTGCAGAAAATCCGGCGTCGGCGCTGCAAGAGCACGGCTCTGGCAGATCACTGGCACTGATTTGATTGTGTGACGTCACAAGACCACATGACATGGACGAGTGGATGCAGCCTTCTCCTTTGAGATGGGAATCAAAGCCTCCGGGACCTTTGCCTCCTGAGTCAGATACGCTACCTATAGGCAGAGTTTCATATATTCATAATTCTTCATAAGTTTCATAATTAAAGCAGAATTTCATATGATATGATACCTTACGACTGTATGCTAATGAAGAAGAGAGATGTAATAGAGGAACGGATAAAGATTGGGTTAATGATTGGGCGAGTAACAAAGTGAATGTATGGGGAAGAAGGTCAGCAATTGGAGCCGGCAGATGGGAGCCATCAACGCTCTCGCGACATATCTTTAAATACAAAGCTTAAGTGTCCCTGGAACCTTGGTTTTTTTTTTTTTCTGCAGCTTTGTCGCGTGAAGCCTGCAGCACTTGGAGATAACAGCGATGATATCGCTACCGTAACGGCCTTCCTGAACACAGAGCCCATATTCATTTATTAAAACAAGTAGAAGTCAATGCTTAAGAATGTGTTGGCCCCTTTTATGTGGAAGGAAATCAGGCACTACTGACGGTGATCAGTTAGAGCGCCCTTTAAGTTATTTATATGGTTAACATTGTATTAAATAGAACAGAGAAAGACATGGTAGTCGGTTATTAGTATTATAATGTATATAAGCGTCGTGTTGGTTCCTTCCTTGTCCATCGTCGTTTGGTGCGGCTGTGATTTTCATTAATAAACTAAAACTGAAAATAACCCTTCTGCAAAAACAAATAGCCAGAGGAGATCGTGGCGCACACGAAAGGTGCCACCTGCTCTCACTGCTCTGCGTGAAAGGAAAATTTTCTCAAACACCTCCAAGGAGAAGAAATGCATTGGTCAAAGTCCGAGTGGCTTCACCTGTACGCAATCCAAGTAGAAGCAAAATATCTTAACGACGTCCCCTGCTAGCGATCGCGCCTTAAACAAGCTGCACACGGCAGCCGAATGCGGATCAAGGTTAGCTCGCACAGCTGAGTGATGTGCGACTGAAGAAACTCCGCGAGCAGTCAAAGTTAGATCGACGCCGAACAGCAGATGCATGTCGGGAGATCTTTAAATGGGAACAAATATCTGCACGTAGTCGACGATTACTAGCTAGATGTGATTAAGAAACATGAAATGACACTTATTGTCGGCGATTCTCCCTCGTCCTCCTGTTTTACACAAAGCCTCATTCAACTCGACACCGAAGTGAAAAAACGCCGCGGCTTATGTACCAGCTAACATGGCAAGCAGGCAAGGATAGCTGCACAACTCTGAATGCCAAGCAACGCTGAACACTACAATAGAGTCAGGCTCTCTTGGCTCTGCTGTAGTGTTCAGCCTTGCCTGGCATTAGGTGTTGTGCAGCTATTCTCCCCTTCTAGGCCGTGTTAACTATGTATGTATGTATGTATGTATGTATGTATGTATGTATGTATGTATGTATGT
>JAJIZL010013990.1:24836-53665 GCA_023969395.1 Amblyomma maculatum | reverse complement strand
ATTTAACCCTTTATAAGACAAGGGCACACATTTCTTTCTATGAACTTCAAGAACTGGCAAACAGATAGTAGCACACTTTGTACCATATTTCTGCTTGCTGAATGCTACTGAACTGTGAAACAAACGATTCGGTGTATTTTTACCTTTTGCTGATAGGCCTGCTTGGTGTTCTTTGTGTTTCTACAAGGGTTGGTGTGCAGTTCAATGTGGAACTTTGTGATAAGAAAAAGCAGTTAGGAAATTGTATAGCTGTTTAGCCTTTCTGTCAGTCAGCTTACTTCTTGAAGCAATTTTAATATCAATTGCAAGTTCTGTTGGGCTCTAAAAAGACTGAGGTGTAGAAGGGATTATATTTCAAGTCATTTTACGAAGTTATTGGAACAGGGAGTTTACCCCTTTCTTTTTTTCTTCAAAACCAGTGGTTAAACAGCTTGAAAGTGCAGTCATTTAACTTCTAACGCTATTCTGAGTTCAGTTTCACCATTTATATGCATGTATAACGTATAAAGGGCTAAAGGGGTATATCATACTGCGTTACTAAGTTGTGAGAGGCGGGGGTCAGTGGTGATAAACATGAGGATATTGTCTATAATGACAACTGGAAGGTGAACGGGATGAATCCCTATCAGTGATAAACTCGAAAGGTGTACTGTAACAAACGTCAGAGGTCGTGAATTCGGATACCAGTGGTTGTGCACGTTTGTTTCTCTTAAACTTTGTCATCAGTTATCTTTCAGCCAATAAATGAATCAAATATTATTTCACAAAATGTCTCCTACACTTTCCTTGGTGTCAGTGGCTGTCGGCATCCTTAAGGTACAAAACTTGGAAATAAGGTTATAAAGTTTAATAATTCAGCTCTCGTAATTTGCAGAAATTTTGGCTTTAGGTGTGCAGTTGTGCTTATATTGTATGTTGGCTTATCTGTTAAAGCAATTTCTTGATGTGTAAACAATGTTTTTCCAATAGGTCTGTACAAAGAGACACTTAAGCTCTGCCTTAATGGTATTATGCAATAGCAGCCTGTGGTCTTCTCTGATTGCACAAATACTCATTAGCATAAAGTTTGAAGATATCACTTCTACGTGAGAGATTGCGCGACATACATATATCAACCCCTGCTTGTTCTCAAACTCTGCAAACATGCCTTCTGTGGTCGTCTTCACATAACCATATGTAATAAATACCAAGTATGAAAAATACAATGCGTTGTGTGGCCTATTCATTAGCATATATAGTTTGCAAATTAAATGTCGTGAGTTCGAATTGCACCTGAAGCCTAAAATTTTTGACATTTAGTCTTTAAGGGAAATTAATTTCTTTATGAGTTCAAATCGTTTGAGACATGGGACGACTTTTAATTTACACTGCATGTAATATTTTAATCACTTTTTGTTCCACATTCGATGTCACGAGTCACTAAAGCTGTTGGAGTGTAGTTTTGCTTCATACATCAATGTTTGTTTGAGATCTTTTTTCATGTGCTAACTATAGACACCACTTAAAAAGTGATTTAAATATTATTTATTTGTTTATACAGTCGAACCCGGATATATCGAACTCGAAGGGGATCGCGAAATAGTTCGATAAATAGATAATTCGATATACAAAAATCGCTTGTGACGGCACTTACGATGCTAGAAAACGATACCGTATTTGTCGCGTAATCAACCCACTCGCATAATGAACCCACCCTCCACTTTTGCACCGAAAATTTGAAAAAAAAAAAAATATGCGTTAAAGCCAGCTCGCTCACATGCAAGCGATTGAGCCGCCGCGGCAGCTCAAAACAAGGTTTCTGTGTCGCCGCGGCAGAAATCGAGAAATCGCCGCGAGCGTTTTCGCTTGCATGTCGATGACGCGCGTCACTTCGTTTCGGTCGTCTCATCCACAGCTCATTTCTTGGCAGCGTGCCAAGATGCTGCGATAACGTCAACGTCGGTCTAGAACGTCGGGGCGCGTTTATCTTTTGATAGCTTCTTCGCTGGCGGGGAGCGAACTTGGCAGAGTGCCCGTGATGGCTTGATTGCACAAGCCTGGTTCGATTTATCACGCCGCGCTCGAGGCGGGCCTCATGATCGCAGCAACTGACTGCGTGCTTTCGTTGATTCATACATGCAAGGATAAACGACTCCCGCCAAAAAAAAAAGAAACAAAAAAACTGCCACTTCCTAACGACCGAACAGCACAACGATAAGAAAGGACGACTCGCAAAAAAAGAAGAGAGAGAGCTGCCACTTTTTAACGTCCGCAGGTGCCATCGCCACAAGCAAAGGCGCCCGTGTGCTGTGCGATGTCAGTGCACGTTAAAGAACCCCAGGTGGTCGAAATTTCCGGAGTCCTCCACTACGGCGTCTCTCATAGCCTGAGTTGCTTTGGGACGTTAAACCCAACAAACCAAGGTGCCATCGCCACGTGAGCCGCCGCGCGCAGAGGGTTCGCAACACACGCTGGAGAAAGCGTCCGACGCCTGTCTGAAAACGGCTGAGCTGGCTTGGCGCATGCGTAGCGCGTGCTGAAGGAGAGAGATAGCTCAGCAAAAGGATGGGCACACCTACGCACATGGCTTGCAAACTTCATGTGTTGGCGCGCGGGAAACGATAACTGCAAATGCGCGCCTTTGGGGAATGGGCGCGGCGCTGCCCAGACCAGCCGTCGCCGAACTGTCCCCTCTCATTCCTTCTGCGCGTGTCTTGAAAACGTCATACGGCAAACGGCCAAGGGTGATGCGATCGTCTTTGGGGAAGGCACACTTTCCAGTGCGTGGTGCGGAGTTCGATATATCGAACGACCTGTGAAATTGAGTTCGATATATGACGCGACTTTCCTATACATTTACATGGGATTTTCAAGGGGATATTCCGTGAGTTCAGTATAACCAAAATTCGATATATCCGGGTTCAGTATAACCGGGTTCGACTGTATTCTTATGTGTAGGTATGCATGCTACATATGCCACTTGATTACACTGTACTTGTCTTCTTTTCAGAGAAGAAAAAAATGCAAATTTTGTTTTTAAATATACTTTTTAGTGTTTTGAGTCTTGAATCTTGTTTGTTGGCTTGCGTGGTCATGTGGCTGTAAAATCAAAATACATGACACTAGTCGTCATTACTTTTATGTAAATGGTTGGTTGTTGATTCCATATAAAATAAACCGGCTAGCTCTCATGCCTGCTTGCAGTTCTTCATACTTCTGAGCATCTTGAAGTGCTGCAGTGTGTTCATTCAAAAATGGTATTTGTGCTATAAAAGAAATTATATCTGCCATGTTGTTGTCGGTAACAGAAAATATCCGATTATATAGTCCGCCTAAAAAAACCCAAGTTTTCACTACGCAAAACTTTCGCTTTAATTTTTGGAATATCGGCACTGTTGCAGCACAGAATATGAGAACAGTAGAGTGAATACTTGCTAAAAAGAACTGTGATTTCTGGATGTTGTTCTTTTGCTTCTACTTAGAAAATTCTAAAGTTGTAACATTAGCATCTTTTTTTTTCTTTTTTCAGTTTAAAATCAAAGATATCCACATCAGGTATGAAGACGGCTGCACAGATTCTCGAAACCCATTTGCTTGTGGCATCACCATCCAGACGTTATCATCTCAAGCAGCTGCAACAGCCACAGCAGCATCAGCAACAAATGACGTAAGAGACCTATGTGTGCTTACTTTTTCTCTTTTAACTCTCATAAAGATTTGTTTTGTTTTCTAGAAGCAGCTTCACATATGTAATGAACTCTTTGTTTTCTAGAAGCAGCTTCACATTTGTAATGAACTCCCTTTTCAGCATCATCTCGATTGAAGTGCTGAATGACGATTCATTTTAACCGTACATATCTGTTGTTTTATGTGAACCTTTCTCCTGTTTCAATTTGCAGGTCATTTAGTAGTCATTTTAATTTTAGATAGTTTCTCTATATGATTAGAAAATATGGGGAACCTCCATAAGTTCTTCTAGTCCTTTTTGTTTTTATTTGTTGACTCTTAAGGAAAAAAAAAACAGTTCTTCCTTGAAACAGGAAAAAAAACCTGCACACTTGAAATACCATTGAGTGTTCCTGTAGGGTATTGGGTATCAGCGTTCATATATTTTTCATTACAGACTGCCTCACAGACATCAGGCTCTGAACCCGCAGATGACGTCGCCAACCAGTCGGTACAGCTCAGTGGCGTTGCAGTCTACTGGGACAGTGACGTGGCCCTGCTGGGAGGCTTGGATATCTTCGCGATGGCCGTACGTTGCGTCCCAGTGCTTAAGTACTCCGCTGCATTCAGCCATGTTAGTGCGCGAAACAAAGCATAATGTTTCATCAAAATTTGGTTGTCAGTGCATTCTAGCAGGTCGTGCTTATTTGGCTCAACTTGTGCATAGTGTTGACAACTGCTCAGAACAGCTTTGATACATGTTTAGCATTTCCTGGACTCTCGCATAAAAAAAAAAAATAAGAAAAAAAAAGAGGCTAATATCGATAGTGTTGTGAATGGCTGATTCCTTTTTAAAATTTTTCTTAGACGGAGTGAGGTAAGTTCTTTCACCGACAGAAAAGATGTTTTTCTCAAAGAGATTTTTTGTGAAGCAACTCTTTGCCCCTGGCTACCCCGTAGAGAGAGTAGGTTTGGTCAGAGACATTAAGCAAGAGTTAAGCAAGCAGTTGTCTCTGACCAAATATTAAGTTTGGTCAAAGACATTAAGGTTATTAAGCAAAAAACGTGTTAGTATATGGCAGAGGAGACAGCTTTCATAGTTGTGACAGATTCGTGGTGTTGTGGAAGTGTATTTTCCTGTCTCTTAACTAAGTTTCCTGACTGCTACATTCTTGATGAAAAAATGACTTGAAAATAATTATTGATGCTTTTCTATGGCTTTTCGAATCTTACAAAAATGTTCAAAAATTGCATCGGTATGCCCCCTCGAGAGTATAGCTGTTTAATTTTTTGTTGTTGAGTCATATCGTGTTGGACGTTAATGGTACATTGAGACATTGCCATCTATTTTTTTGTTTTGAGTGAAAATCAATTCTATAGCTCTTTCTGACTTTCTTGATGTTGGTCTAGCAGTAGGAGGTGATTTATAGCTGAGAAAATTATGTTTACGAATTTTCCCAACACTCATTTCAAACTGGTGGCTTCAAGACTGAAAATGACTTTGTGGTCATTGTTCACAAGTGAAAAGCGGTGCACTGTATCAGTTTGCTTGCATAATCAGCTGTGATGGTTGACACTCTTCATTTATTTCTTGACCTTCTCTAGCTTGTGAGAGTTCGCTTCAATTGAAGCGGAATCTTTGTCACTAGAGTGTGGTAAACTGTCAGTATGGGTGGCCTTAACTTTGTCTCTGGTGATGTCCTCTCGAGTGCAAACAGTTCATGCTTGCACCTGATCTTTGCAGCTGCATCGACTCGCACTTTCCATTTCAGCAGCACCCCTTGTGTTGTATGTTTGCATCTCACACTTTCTGCTGGTCGCTTTGTGGGTGCAGGAAGCTATGAAAAAGCAACAGACGCACGTGCTGAGCAGTGCACGAAGCGTGAGACCGCACGCGTACCTGCTGGCGACGACCAGCTTCCAAGCGCAGATCTCTCGAAACTGCTCACCACAGCCCCTCAGGGTCCGGTCAAAGCCGCGTTTCACCTGCAACTTGCAGCTGGACAAGTTCTCCGTCACTCTCAATGAGGTAGGTGTGTGCGAAATATCTCGGTGCATTGGCAGCGTGATCTTTTTTTGGCAGAGCTCTAGTTTGGATGCACATTACAAGTGGTGCCCATCCACTGTCACTCTTTCTGATATTTGAGGACTGCTGTTGATGCGCGGTTTTTTTAAAAGACTCCCTTGCCATTGTCTCTTTTTCTTGCATTCTTGTTTTTTGTTATGTTGTTACGTTAGGCTTAGTGTCCGGAACTGCATGGGTGCTGTTAATAGACTCCACATTGGAGGGCCTAGGTTCATGTCGACTAGTCGAGGTGCTTATTAATTTGTATCGAGCTAGCACAGCGCATGAGGTCTTTTTGCGTTTCATCTCCATCAAAATGTGGTTTCTGGCACCTGTGGCTCTGGGATTCCTCTGAACTTAAGCTGAATGCCACTTCTCTCGGGTGTCTGTGGCTGCTGAATTAGTTTATCACATTTTACGCTCTTTGCTGCTGTTTTCTTTTTCTTTTGCAGCAGCAGTTGTTGAATGTTGAGTTAATGAATTGCTTTCTCAATGTTTTTTTCTTGTTTTCAAGGAACAATACCGGCAGATGGTGTTTTGTCTGAAAGAGCTGGAAAGAATTGACGTGTCGTGGAAGTACAAGCGGTGGCGACCGTCTGTCCCGGTCAGCGGAAAGTAAGCAACCCTCTTTACCCCCGTGATCTCACTCTTCCAGCTGGAAACAGTCTGAAAAGTTTTTCTCAAGTGCTATATGTAACCCACGTAACCCATTTCTTCTATCAAGATTGGCGGACCCTCGAAGGCAGCTGTCATCTCTCGTGGCTGCATTTCTATACTTTCTTTTGGACCTAAGAATACATTGGAAGGGTTCTTTCGGACTCTGTTTACACAGTAGTGATAGTTATGATGACGTGCAAAGATATGATAGTTGAATGTATGTCTAAAAAGTGCAACTCATACATTCTTTTAGTGTTGCATAATCTTTGCTGTTGGCACATTTCAGACGGATCTCCTGAGAGAAGCTAGGAATGCATTTCTTTCTTTTTGTTTTTAGTTTTTTCGTGGTTGTGTCACTAGGAGTTTTTTTCAGCACGTTTGGTTAACATTGCTCAGTGTTGCTAGGTGCATATTGATGATGACTGTATTAGATGTACTACTTGATGTACTACCTGCAAGAAGCCACAACTCTCTCATATTCTCTTTCTTTATTTTGGCACTCTAGTGCAAGCCTTTGGTGGCAGTTTGCATCACAGGCCCACATTCATCATTTGACCAAGAAGCGCAGTCAGGCCTCCTGGGAGTTTGCTCATCAGCGGGCCAGACAGGTCAGGCGCTATGTGGACATCTACTACTGCCACCTTACAAAGCCAGAGTGCCTCACCACTGAATTGCAGGTGAGGAGCCATTTGCTCAGTCATTTTCAAGTCAAACTGTATCGCGTCATAGCTGCATGTCCTATATATTGGCCCCCTGTTGAGAAACCTGCATTCTAGCCCAGATCTTTTGCACTTGGCTGATGCGGTGAAACTTGGCACATCTGCACAGCCAGTGAGGAAAAAGTGACGGTTGATTTAGCGTGGTTAGGCCAGTGTGAGTTAGGTGCATTAAAAATTGTGTTTTCATTTCTGTTTTGGGTTGTTTATACTCATTAGGATGCACCCATACTCTGCCACATTTTGTGAAAGGTCACCCAGCAGAGGTATGAAGCCCTGCTTTAACCAAGCCACACGATTCTGCCTGCATGGCCTTAGAGTAGCATATTTGACTGCAGATTCAAGAGTACCAGCGGGTTCGAATCCCACCTTAAAAGTGCTGCCCAAGCTGGCAGCTTTTGCCAATTTGGCCATGACGTGTCGTCCCATGCATACTTGCCAACCTTCATGATTTGCCCAGGAGATGTCTATTTTTGACGGAACTTTCTAATTGTACGACCATTGCCCCATATCTCCTGGAAAGTTGCCTCTGCCTGTGCGAGAATGGATTTTGTGAAGCCGGCACTGCAGAATCTCATCACCATGAGTGGCTGCACTAGCACCATTGGCATTGTTGGCTAAGCAGCCGGTCAAAGCCAGATCAAGCCAAAGCCAAAGTAGCCGTGCCTGGTTGGATTTCATGTTTGCTTTTGCAGCTGCTTGTGCGTATTCATAGTGTTAGCGTTAGCTGGGCCACCAGTATGTAGTGTGCAGTGTAAAATTGAGAGTTCTTGTGTGTTTTGAGTCAAGGTGCTAACAAAGCCCAAAAAAAGATATATTTTCTGGAGTATTTGTCATCTTATATCTTGAAATTTTCGTGTTTCGTGACATTGAGGAAAGGCAGACATTTTGCATTTTGCATGTATGGATGCAATATCAGTGTGTCTCACGGTTGCAAATTTTTGAGCTCGCCAGGTTGGTAGGTATGTGTAACATCACATAGACTGCTAACTAACCAGCACCCATCTAAATCACCTGCCAACTACCACCTGCCAGGCACATGCTTGTGAGGAATTACCACACAAACAAACAAATGTAGGAATGGGGTTGTAGTGTGTGGCGGTATGAGGGGTGGCAGTCTTCCACCCCACCGCCACTCCGCGGGTTGCTAGCGAGGACGCTGCACCCGCTGAGGGAACAAATAGACAAGGACTGAGATGACACAGCGTTAAAACTCGAATGCTGTTTACTGCATTTGCAAATACTAATACAGAGCTTGCCCACTGACATACATCAGCAAGGCTTTCCTTGGAATGAGAAGGCTACGTAACAAGAGCTTCTGACTTACCGGCTGGGGAAATGGCGGTGCGACTTCGGCGGCAAACATTTGCATGACGCATTCTTCGGATGAAACCATACCGCAGTGTCTGCCGCAGGAGGCGGCGAGAGTGTGCGGTATGCGTGTTGTCACTCTGTAGCACAAAGCTAAAAAAGCTTTATAAGTTTTGCCTGAAAGGCTGTGAGAAACTGGTTCGCTACGAAGCAGGGTACTGAGCAGTTCAGCTGTGGAGCTTATACACCCTTTGTCAAAAGTTTAGAGCCCAAGGTATCTGTTTCTAATCAATCTAGCGGCGCCTCTTTAGCCTTCGTGGAAGTTGTTCACATTGGCGAGGGTAGTATAAAATTACTCCTTACCTTCAGTAAAGTTGGAACTCTGAGAATGCATTACGAACCGCACGGTATGGCTCAGAAGCAAACGCCTTGGGCTCTAAACTTTTGACAAAGACTGTACATTGCACACACATGCTTCTGCAACTGTGAAGGTTTTAGTCTTACTTTTCACTTTGTAGTTATTGAATTGTCTCTTGTTTACTTTTCTCATGTTTGTTGCACCTTCTCTGGTGTCCTTTTCAGAAAGAGAAGAATACGCTGGAGCAGCAACTGGAGTTCGACACACTGCTGTCCCTCCGGGAACTAGTCATACAGAAAGTGCGCAGGGAACAGGTAATTCAATCCGCTTTGCTTGCGTTAGGGTGCTGTGCTTCACAATAGTGTTTTATTCAAGTTGTGGAACTTTCTGTGCACTACCTAACGTTTGTAAACTTTTTGGACTATTGTGAAATGTGTCGAGTTTTGAAGAAGGCTGATGAAAGCCTGAAGTAAAAAGACGTCTCGACTTGGCAAACGAGCTAGGACTAGCCCTGTTGATGCTCTGCATTATTGTTGGGCAGCAGGACATCATTTCGAAGAATGCTCAGCACTTCGGTGTCAACGTTAAGCAAGCAAAGAGGGCTACACACGTGAAGCTGGAAGAAGTTCTGCTGACATGGTTTCGCGAGGTGACTGCAGCCCGGCGCCAATGTGGAGAGCAAAGTGCTACGAGAAAAAGCCACCCACATTGCATTTTCTCTTGCTGTCAAAAATTTTCAAGCATCCGGAGTGTGGATGCATTGCTTTAAAGAAAAAACTGTTTGCGGAGAAAGCAAAAAAGTGGACAAGATGGCTGTTTGCGGCTGGATTGACACATTGCTGTCGGTGACCTCGGTGTACGCGCCGTGCGACATTTTCAATGCCAATGAGGCAGGTGTGTTGTTCAACCTGCAACCAAGCAAGGGCTTTTTTGTGAAGAGCCGAGCCTGCCAGGGCAGCCAGAAAAGCAAAGAAAGAGTGTCCATACATTTTTTTTGCAACACCGACGGTTCTGAAAAATGATGCTCACTATTATCGGCAAAGCAAGGCAACCAAGATGTTTTTGAATGGCTGGACATTTGCCTTGTGTGCACAAATCTAATAAGAAAGCCTGGATGACTGCAGATTTCTTTTTTTTTTTTTTTAGTTTCTGATTGGCTTAGATTAGAAAATGGCATCAAAGAATAGAAAAATCTTGCTCTTCTTCAACCATGTTCTGCCCACCTTAGGGAAGTGACATTAAATAATGCCACAGTCACGTTTTTTCTTACAAACACGACAAGCCACCTGCAGCCGTTGGACGCCAGAGTAACCCAGAAATTAAAAACGTAATTTTAAGGGCCTTTTAGTGAGGCAGTTACTCTGAAAAATTGATTGTAAAGATGACAATTTGCAGATTAAGCTTCTGGATGCAATTAATTTTCTGGCCATGTCCTGAGACAAGGTGACTCCGCAGATGATCGTGAACTGCTTTCGCCAATGTGGGCTCACGACAGCACTGCCCGCACCGGCGATTGCTGAAGAGTCGGACGATGATTTGTCTATCGAAGGTTGAGAGACTGTGGAAGTTCAATGCTTAAGAGTTTGTAATTGCGGATAACAACGTTGCAACTTGCAGGTTGCGAATGATTGAAAACGTAATTGATGAAAAAAATGAATTGTCATTAGACGTCGAAGCAGAATTAAGAACAGGCTGATGCCGATCCGCTACCATCGATGGCAAAGACCCTCAATGCCCTTGACATTTTGCGCCACACTGTCAGTGCCGGCAGCGTGAGTGATGAAACTGCTGCACGTATTCATTCTTTTCAGGCTAGGCTGATTGTTGACGTCGGGTCCCAGGAAAGTGCAAACCAGCATTACTGACTTTTTTTAGCTGAAAGTAATTAAGCCAAGCAAACTTTTGTGCTTCATTTTCATGTTAAACTTTTCTTTCTTTGGATCATACTAATTCTGGATGATACAATCATTTTTTTGGGTCCCGTGGAATTCGTATCACTGGGATTCTAGTGTATGTTCATATGGTTCCCTTCACAGAACTAAATGCACCTTTGAAGAAGTAACACGCACTTTCAGCAATTTCAGCACTTTATTCTTGTTTTATTGATGTCCAGTGTTGCTATGGTAACGGCAGGTTGCAGCACGAGAAAGCAGTGCTCTTTTAGATGGCTTAGCCATCAGGCTTGCGAGCTGCAAGGAGGGGCCAACTTTTTGAATTCTTTGGGCCTGTCCTGCAGTGTACACAAAAAAGAAGGGAAGTGGGCTACGAACAAGCAGGGAGCAGTAGCGAGAGGAAAAAAAGGTGAACAGTCGCAGCACTGAGACGCGATGTAAAGAAGAGGTGTTTCCCTGCTTGAACGTTTTTTCCGCTCCTGATTGTGCCACTTGGCTTTCTTAAAAGGTCCCTGAAAGATGGTTCAGAAAGTGGCATTAGAATGTAGCGTGCAGACTTCTGAACGTTTATGCAATGTACAAGACCTCTAAAGTGAGCTGATAATTTACAGGTCATTTTTCAACGTTCCCACTTTCGCGCCCTATGATGCTGGACCTTCACCTAAATTCTGCTACATGACGTTTTCAGTATTATTATCTCAATACAGCTTTAAATTCGAAGTCATTGCTCTCTCGGAAACATGGTTACGTAAAAATGAACGTTTTTTCTGTCCCGGGATATAACTTCGTTTTTAGCTCTAGGGACACCTCTTCTCGTGGAGGAGTTGTTGCACTGCTTATAAAATCCGACCTTGAATTTAAAATTATTACAGAATTAGTTGGTAATAATTCTGCTATTGAGTATCTTGCTTTAGCTTGCTGTATTCTTTTTGGAACGCGAATATATTTCAGTACCCGTATATTAAAAAGGGTTTACTTTGCCATATTTCATTCCCACCTTATCTATTGCAGCGAGTCATGGGGATTCGCATTCAAAACATACTTAGATCCCATCATTCGTCTTCAAAAAAGAGCTTTATGCATAATGACCTTCTCGCACTGGCACTCACCTACACCTTTATTATTCTCAGAGCTCCATACTCCCTTTTACTCTCGCGTCAGACATTAAAGTGTACCGTGCAGTGCATGCCATTCTCCTGAATACTAACCCTTTACCAATTACATTATTTGTTACACTCAACAGGAGCACCAGAAATGCAAGCAGTATAAACTTTAACCTTCCTATCACAAGAAATTTTTACGGGCAGCACCTAATACAGTAAGTGCGTAAAAATTTGGAATAATATTCCACTTGAAATTAAAATGGCAAATAACTTTCTATTTTCTATCAGACGTTTTTATTTTGACAGAATTTTATTATAATAACACTAACTAAAATATATAGAAAATGCTTCCATTTCTGGCGCTGCCAAATGTGTATGTTTTCGCTGTGTTCATTTTCCTCAGATTGGGAATTGTATTTTGTGATCTCTAAATTATGGAAGTCGCATAAGATAATTTGTGTGCGCATGGCTGCTTTTCATTTCTATGCTGTTATGTTTTTATGTGTTTCTTTACTTTACTTTTTGTGCTCATTGGTTGTTATCTTTGCGTGTATATAATAACCCTGAAAACATTTATTACATGTCCTTTAGCATGTCTCCACTGCTGCGTATATGTATGTATATATGTATGGGCCTAAACTAGGTTTGGCTATTGGCCCAATATTTTCTTCAATTTGTACATTTTATTGAAATAAGTGATTGATTGATTGATTGATTGATTGATTGATTGATTGATTGATTGTTCTAACTCATGTGACATTAGCAGTAAAATGATGTCATTGGTTTGCGGTTAGTAGTTCCACACCGAAGAAGGCTGGGCACTTGGCCTAACCTGGTAGGAAACCTCAGTGTCTCTCTTTTCACTCTTGTCTCTGTTTGGTAGCAAGCGGTCAACAAAAAAGTAAGGAACCGAACTTTTCTTGTTAGTTTTTTTCTCATTTTTGTGACGCTTTCATAAGTAGTTAATGGTACTGGCCTGTAATCTAGGTTTTTCTCATGCAGCCTGATGTATGAATTGTAATAAAAAATGATACAGCTATTTGTAATTGCGAGTATCTCTAGTGCTACTTAAAACTTTTACCGATGGGTGATAGCCATTTCAATAGATGTCAGTGTCATCAGGTTATCATACTTTTGGTTGACTCTTTTCAGTGCCCTTCAAAAAACATAGACGTTAAATATCTCCTCTCATATTCCACATTTATATACTCGAAAGTCAAATTTGTTATATCCATACAAACACTGTACTTCCACAAAACTTAGATGAAATTGAAATTATGGTAGTATGGAAAATATGGTGTAATTGTTGAAGGTTAATCATTATTGTATAATGGGATTATGAGCAGATTAAGAGACAACATCCTCGGAGCCATTTTGTCACTAACTGATATATTGAAAGATTTTCTACAGAGTTTCGATTTTACTCTAAACGGGTGGTATTGTATTTTCATGCCATTTCCTTCTCCCAGTCTAGTGCTGGTGAATGCAGTTATTTGCCCACGTGCCCTTCTCCAGGTTTAGAAGGATGTGTCTTCCTGCATTGTCCCTTCCAGCTCTGTGCATAAAATTGTGTTTTTTTTTTTTTTTTCATAATGTGGTAATTTGTTGCTTGCTCATTGTTTTTGCACCCAGTCGTCCTGGTCTGCTGACTCCAGAGGTCAGGGCCTCCTCCAGTATTGGTTCCCCGGCTGGACCGGCTGGTACACTAAGCAGGAGGAGGCACCGCAGCCACCCTTGGCTGAGGACGAGGCTTCAGATGACGATGCTTCATCCATCAGCACAACGCTGACAACTCAGATTGGTGTGCATCTACTCTACTGTTTTGTGTGCATAATTTAGGGGATCTCTGTCATCTTCACTCTAGTTTCCTGCATCTTCTGAATTGATACGGAAGCCAATGCATAGCTGCTCCTAATTTCATTTGTACTGAGCACATTTGCACAAGAAACAGAAAATGAACATTTTTCTTGTTTTTTTTTTTTCTTTTTTGAGATGAGCAAGATCACCTGAGCTTTTGCAGAGCAGTTGTTGCCCAGAAGTGAAAATATGGTCACCGCTGAGACAGTGCAATGTCACATGGGTGTTCTCTACTAACACACATCATCTAGGGCTCAGCTTATCTCAAAAGTCAAAATATGACCGAATTAAATGCAAACATGACAGCTAATGTAGAAACGTGGACACAAATAAAGGGAATACAGGCGGGGTCCATATTTCATGCAGCAGTCTCCCTTTATCGAAATACAGTTCAAATTTTGGGGAACACTTAAGCTTGGCCTTTAAGGGCATGGCACGATAGTGCTAATAATGGCTCCTTCCTGCAGCTGCGGCTTCCCTTGTGGGTCCTCCTTCACATACATGCGTTGTGCTACTTGCTTATTTATTCATCCCTTAATTCATAATTCTGTTATCTCACACATATAATTTAGAATTGGTCGTAAGCTACTAGGATGTGTGAAAGACCACTCCTCTTTAGTGAAACCAAGCAAATATGCCTGTGTGGCTTAGGGGTAATATGTCTGACTTGGTATGCAAGAGTCCTTGAGGGTTTGATTCCCATTTCAGCTTTGTATCTCAAAGGAGCTACCCGAGTTCACAGCTCCTGCTAAACCAGTCTTGTCATGTGGCCTCGTGACGTCACGCAACCCGCTGACTAGTCGGTAGCCATTCATGTCACCTGCCGACCACCTGCTGACCACCTGCTGGAGGCATGGTCATGATTTTTTGCTCTGAACGTCGACAATGCCAGTGACAGATGTTCAGCAAAATATGACCCTTTGCGCTATCTCTTTAAAATCTTACTGCTTTATTATTCTCCTTGCATGTGCTGTGATCTTGTTTCATTTGACACTAATAACCAATAGATTTCTATTAAGACGAACTTGGTTGAAGCGAATTGTCATGAAGAATGTGAAATTTTTTGTTTTTCTTTAGACTTGGTGCAGCGAAATATCCATTTTAGATGATCTGCTTTGTGTGTCCTTCAGTTCAAGTGCACTTCTACAGCAATTGCAAACTATGGTGAATCCATGTACTACTAATTGCAGTTAGTTCATAAGGTGCTCTTTATTAAAGCTAGGGGGAAAAAAAAATTCACACTAAAATTTCTTCTCTTTCAAGAGACCACATTCTGAAGGAATCCTTCTCTGCACCTTTTAATGAAGACTTGGGAAAGCTTTTTTGAAGGGCGGGGGAGGGAAGGGGAGAAGGGGAAAAGATGGCAAACTCATTCAAGGAGGCATGATTGTGGGTGCAGACTAGGTGGGACATTTCGCATGGTCTTACCTCGATGTCACATACAGTAGAATCTCGATAAACGGAAATCGGTTAAACGGAACTACCGCTTAAACGGAACAAACGCCTCGCGATTGGTTGGTTTTGTATTAAGCCAATGTAAAAAAAATCTCGTTAATCGGAACTCAAATTTTGCGACCACCGCGTTAACGGAACCGAAAAACTCGAAACCGCAACTAGTTGGACAAGCGCAGTGCCATCGCGGTACGCATCAATGCTCCCCTCCTTCTCCTCCCCGCGTCACCACTCCGGTTTCCGTCTCCGGCGGTTTCCGGTTTGCTCGTACACTGCCCTCCGCATCGCTCACTCGCGTTCACTGCGGTTGTGTTCAGTTAGGTCTAAGCCCTAGAGCCCTAGAGCTTTTGTTCGGTCCGATGGCAGTGCAAAAACGACCGCACAATGCACTTGCGTTGAAAAGGAAGATGGAGATCATCAACGACTTCGAGAGTGGTGGCTTCACGAAAACGGCGCTAGCGACGAAGTACGCCGTCCCCAAAAGCAGCCTAACAAGAATTCTTCAGGAATTCTTCAGGAATCCTTTTTCACTAGCCAATAAGTGGTAATTCCCACTCTTTTGACATTTTTTTTTTAAATTTCAGTACTAGTACTACTGGAACAAAAATTCTCTGCTTATTTTTCTCTAATAAAGTTTGTTCTCATAGTGTACCGTTCTCCTTATTACGTAGATTTCGCAAATTGAGATCCGCTGAGACTGCCAACTGCGCGCGCGCGCGCGCCACAGCCTCGTAGGGTTCACGCGGAAGCGGATTGCGCAATGCTGAACCTATTCTCTCTTTAAACGAAACTCCTGATAAACGGAACATATTTTCCCGGTCCCTTGAGGTTCCGTTTATCGAGATTCTACTGTATGTGTCATGTTTTGCATGTTGTCACTGGCAGATGAAAAGGCACATAGATACAGCGTATACATGGTTGTGGACTTGGCACTTTAACAGTTAGATGGGAGCCAAATTTTCAACTGATGCAGCTTTGCAGCATGTGTTTTCACTGTTCATTATTACGAAATGGCTAGATACCACTGCCACTTGTGCATTGTCGGCATTGCACGGAAAGTCACGCTGTGTACCTGCTTGTAGAGCTAGTAGCCGTAGTGCGGAGAATGGAGATACGTCATGATACTGCATTCAGTAGTGACATGCAAAGGCCGGTTCAACTTTTGCCTTACTGTATTTTGCGGGGTTTCATTGCCTCGTTGCATCACTGTGGTAACGTATTGCTTTGGGCTGAGCACTGCATTTCTCTCTTGCAGAGGAGGAGATTCTTGATGCCCTGGACAGCGTAGACCGGGACACCTTCCTGATGCGTGACGCAGTGCTCGCACGAGTCTGCTTCTCGCTCAGTCAGTGTGGCCTCACACTGGTTGGGCGACATCAGGGTGCACCTATTCAGGGAGCTGGGTGAGTTGTAGAAGAAAGCACTAGAACTGGGCAAATATCAAATTTTTGTTGGTGATAAAGGTTTTGGATATTGCTTTTCGAACCTGCGAGTGTGCCATAGCAACTCGTGGTGGTCGTCAGCGCTTGGATTTTAACGTGAAAATAATGAAAATTTTGAAGCTGTGGCAACCATGTTATCCAGAGCCACTAGTTGGCTGAAACTCAACTAGCATCCCTACCAGAGTGATGCGGGAAAATACATGGAAGGTAAAGCGTAGCAATTTGGCCTTTTTGCATCATACCACCATGTCGCACACCAGCTCTGCGCCTTTTGTGCATTTCTGTGCTCTCAGTCATGTTCGAACTTGTGTTTCATGCCCTCACTGTTCAGCTCACCTCATGTGTAGTGTAGTAAATGCTCTATGTTTGCAATTATCTTCTCACTAGGGGTGTGCGAATGCAGTAGAACCCCGCTATATTAAACGCGGATATAGTAAAAACTCGGATGTAATAAAGGGAAACTGAAGTCCCAGTTCATCTTCTATAGATGACTTTACCTTTTTTTCCCCTTTACAGTACCTTTTGTTGTGCACACATTTTTGATAATAATCGGTTATGGTAAAGTGCGTCTGTCCGCAGCTACCTAATTCCCACAAATGACCGCTACTTTGAATTTCCAGGGAGTCTTTCTTTCTTTTTTTTTTAATAAATACCCGATTTAAAAAAAAAAATTAATGGCTTTACCACCAGGCACCTCAGCTCTGAGGAGAAGCAAACTTTACATAAGTCTTGGAGCCGTGAGGTAAAGCATATGGCACATAGTAAAAAAAAAGTAAAGCTGGCTATGAACATGGAAAGAAGGTGGTGCGGTCCGTTCAGAAATTAAAGAGAGTAAAAGTGAATCAAGTAGGGAAGGAAAGAAATGGCCAAACAATCGAAGCACTGTGCAGCGCGAAGCATGAGGCAGCGGTGTAAAGAAAGGGAGGCACGGCATGCGCGGTTTTTCTCCGCGCATAACTGTCACGTGCGTTTCTCATCTATTGCCTCTTAAAGGACGGAAACAGTAGAAGGCATTGCCATGTTCATGTAAGGCTTTGGTTTTCACGTGACTTCAAACTATGTTGTATTCATAGCCAAGTTGCATTCATGCTAAAGGTACATTCCTAAGATTTAAAAAAAAAAAGAAAACTGTACGCAATTGAGTTTGCAATAATAAAAATTCAGTTGTTCTTGTTTGCTTTGTGACATAAAACCTGGTATTCATGTGCATCTAGCTCACCAACTTAATACCATTTTTTTTTTTGTTTTAATATCAGTGTTAGTATATCTTCTCAATTTCGGCATATCTTCAATTTCTGCTAAGTCCTGATTGAGAAAGGAGTGAGGCAAGGCTGCATACTGTCGCCCTGCCTATTTAACCTATATTCAGAGTGCATCATGAGGAAGGCCGGTCTGGACGAGTCTTCAGCTGGAGTGAATATTGCTGGAAAACGTATCAACAACCTTAGATATGCGGATGATACCACTTTAATGGCAGAAAGTGAAGTGGAACTCATGAGTCTTCTGATGCGCGTACAAGAAGAGAGTGAGAAGTTTGGGCTTAAACTGAATATTAAAAAGACAAAGATCATGGCGTCTTGCCCTATCAAGTCCTGGAGCATCAATGAACAAGAAGTGGAAGCTGTGACAGATTTTCTCTTCTTGGGCTCCAAGATTACATCGGAAGGAGACTGCAGCCATGAAATTAGGAGACGCCTGCTTCTGGGAAAGAGAGCAATGGTTAGCCTTGACCGCCTAGTAAAGAGCAGAGACATTAGTCTGCCAACCAAGATCCGTATAACTCGTGCTATGGTCTTTCCAGTTATGATGTATGGATGCGAGAGTTGGACTGTGAAAAAGGCTGACCGTCGAAGAATTGACGCGTTTGAATTGTGGTGCTGGCGAAGACTCTTGAGAGTTCCTTGGACTGCCAGAAGATCAAATCAGTCAATATTGTCGACCATAAACCCTGACTGCTCATTGGAGAGTCAAATTCTAGAGTTAAAGCTCAGCTACTTTGGTCATCTGATGAGAAGAGAGGAGTCGCTGGAGAAAGATTTGATGTTGGAAAAGGTTGAGGGTCGCCGGAGAAGGGGTAGGCAGCGAACGCGATGGTTAGATGGCATCCTCGAGGCACTGCAGATGAAGTTATGTGATGTTATGAAGATAGTGAGAGACCGGAAAGCGTGGCGTGACATGGTCCATAGGGTCACGAAGAGTCGTACATGACTGAACGACTGAACTAAACTGATATTTTCTCAATTTCTGCATATCTTCAATTTCTGCTAAGTCCTCTGAGTTTCTGAAATTTCTGCCCTGCTTTCAATATATGAGAGTAGGCTTAAAGTCTGCTTTCAATTTCTGGAAGGGTGACCTCCTATCCTGCAATTCTTTTTATGCTTAGATATTCCCTGTTATTGGGTTGTTCCTCAGTTTCAAGCTGTCATTTGCGCCCGCAGTGCCACTTGCCACCAACTCTGGTTAGCAGATGTTGAAGGGAAACCCCTTGCCACTTCTAGGAGAGAGGGGGCAAGTAAAAACAGGAAAGGAATTTTGGGAAAGACAAGTGCAAGAGAATGGTAGTTGATGGCTGGCCTAGTTGCTTAGGAGGTTAGGATGAGAGAGGAGGCATGCACAACTGGAAGCTGGCTTCCATAGAAAGAACCAGAAGGCTGGCTACTGTGGACGGAGGTGGTTATAGCAAGAACCGAGAAAAATGCAACATGAGGGGGATTTCCACGGGAACAACGCAGAGTGTGGCTACCATGTAAGGGGAAGCTGCAGCAAGAGCATGAGGAATGTAGAAGACACACTAACCAGCATGTCAAAACAGATGGTTGGGCTAACTGTCATTAGTCTATGCAATCTTTCGTAAGAGCTTCACTACAGTGTATCATTGCACTCCAATGTAAGTCCGGATACATTTCTGGTTGTCCGACTCTGACAAAAAAAAGAAAAAAAGAAAGGAATGTGTCTGCAAAAGATTCTTTGCTGCTACACAATAGCTAATGCCCACGAATTCGGGTTACGAGCTCATAACTGTCCTGTGGTTATTCTCTTTGTTCTGCAGGGATGAGGTCATGCAGCCCTTGGTGGAATTACGCTTTGCAGATGTCACTGTTGATGTGGAGAGCCGGCCACGGCTCGGGTCGTTCCTGTTTGCGGCGCGGCTCGGATCTTTGCACCTACAGGATCGAACGGCGCCCAATTCAGCCTACCCATACGTGCTGTCGCCTCACACTGTGGTAAGTTGCTTTGTGAAATTCTCGACTGGGAAATTATTCATTTTTGAAGAACTCGACTTGATGGTAGCATTGTTTCCTGTTCCGTACAACATCATTAGGTCTTCGCTTTGTTTTTTTTCTGAACTGCCTGACACTATCAGCATAACCTGTCTTGATTTTTTTAATCTTCAAATGTTTGTTGATATTTAAATGGTAATAGACTGACAAGAATGATTCATGTGTTGTGCATTGGTGTATCTTAACCCTTTAGGAAATGGGCACTCACTGAAAGTTTTCATGTTCATTTGCTTACTTACATACTCTAAATTACCATTAGGGCACTACGTAGGAGACAAAGTTATTACAAGTGAGCCCAACCATTCAGAAAGTAAAGGAGAATAAAAGTGTAGCAAGAAATAGGGAAGGGGAAGAAACGGGCAAACATTCACTGCACTGTGCAGCACAAAGCACGAGGCAGCGGAGATAAAAGGTGGAGGTGCAGCGAGTGTGGTCTTAGAGCACTTGATTGCCACACTCATTTATTATTATTGCCCTTTAAAAGACAGAAACAGCAAGAACTGACACCGTGTTCATGCAAGGCTTTGGTTTTCACATGAAATCGAGCTTGGTTGCATTTGTAGCCACGTTGTCCTCATGCTTAAGAGGTATTTCCACAAGATGTAAAAAATTTTTATAACAAAAATTACACGAAAAGATGATAAGAGTGAGATGGAAGGTATTTCAGAGTTTTTTTTGTTAAGCAACAAGACGTGTTCAGTAAGTGCCTATTTAACCACCAGACAACATGCTCAGGATAATGTCATCACCAACAACTGATAGTAAAGACCCTGATATAGTAAATATTTTTGCTGGTCCCAGTGACTTTACTATAAAGGTGTTCTACTGGTGATTACATGGCTCTGAAAATGCTGTTTGGTAATTAAATGGCTACTTACTGAATACGTCTTGTTGGTTTATAGAAGAAACACTGCAGATTACCTTCCATCGCTCCCTTATAGTCTATTTGTGCCATTTTTTCAGTTAGTATAAGAGCTTTTGTTTACATCTTGTGGAAGAGCCTCCTTAGCATGTATGGAACGTGACTATGAATACAACTGAGTTTGCTTTCATCTAGAAACCAATGCCTCGCATGAACACGGTGTCATCTTCTCATCTTCTGCTGTTTTTGTCATTTAGGAGGCATTAGATGAGAAATGCATTCGACAGTCAAGAGTGGCAAAACTGCACAAGCCACACCTCTACTTCTTGCCACTGCTGCCTTGTGCTTTCGTGCAACACATTGCTACGAATGTGTGGCCGTTTCTCCATTTTCCTTTTTCTCGCTGCACTTTTGCTGTCCTTTATTTTCTGAATGCACTGCACCGCCTCCCTTCCATGTTTGTAGACAGCTTTAGCTCTTTTACTACGTGCCACGGGCTTTCTCTCAGGGCTGCAATGCCTAAGTAAGTTCGCTTCTCCTCATAGCTGGTAGGCCTGGTGGTAAAGCCATTTGAAAACACTCGTCATTATTACTTTACTGTTTTTTTTTCTTCAGAAAGAAAAATGTGCCTCGCAATCCTATGTAACAGACGTGCGGCGATGTCGTTTTGTTGCAAGTATGTCACTGCGGTCAGCCGCACTTTATTTTAACCGATTTTTGTCAAAAATTTCTTCACTCTAAAGGGGAAAAAACGTACCGTTATCGATGGAAGACGAGCTGGCACTTCAGTTTCACGTTACTATATCCGAGTTTGCTATTGTGGGGGTTCTACTGGGTTTTTATTTCCTTTGTATTCAAAATTTTCAATATTCGCACACCTCTACTTCTTTTTTTTTAACTCACTCTTCCTCTGTGGCACGGCAGTGGATAGGTAGTGGATGGGGGCCACAGCCACAACTCTCAGAAAATATGAAAAGTTTGTTGTAAACTGTCAGCTTAGTTTTGAGAACTTGCTTGAACAATGAAATCTCAGTGTAAGGCACGCATCTTACTGCTGCCTTCAAAACTGTCGCAGGGACATTTAAAAGAAAAAAATATAAAGTCAGAGAAAGGTGGCACGGCATTTATATCTCAGAAAGACCAATATACGCACCTGTCCTGTCACGGAGCTTTCTAAGCTTCTCAGCACAGTCTTGTACTCATTGCAAAGGCCACTTCTTTCTATGCACTGCTTTTGGGACAACACGTTGTCGATTGCTGTTGAAACAGCCACATGAATTGGTGGCACACAGACCTCCTCATTTCTGAATCTCAACAAAGTTGGAAGTGTGCAGCGATGAACCTAGTGTAACAAGTTTGTGTACAGACAGTACAGCCGGCTGCATATGCGCTGCTTGCACATGTCTGTAGCTCACTAGGTGGAGAGCCAATTTGGCACGCAATGCACGCCTTGTGAGCTTCTTTTTCAGACAGGCACACCATGTATAACCATTATTAAAGTTTGAGAGCTGCAATGTGCTCTTCTGTGTATGCGTTGATGGGACAAACACATTTTTACGCTGCTGGAGCTAGTTTCTAGTGCCTCCTTATTTGCTCTAAGTGTGTGGCATGGTTTGCTGTTAATTTTTTGTTTTTTCTTATTCTTTTTTCTGAGATGCAGAGTCCTTGCTTTATTAGGCACATAGACACTTGCACTGCCCTCATTAATGTGCTGGCTAGTTGGAAGTAAGTTGGTTATTTGAGTGACAAGGCATGCAATCAAAACACTGAAGTTGGAAGTTGGTTGCGAGTGGTTCCGGTTGTGTTCCGATGGCTGCTTTCGTTTTTTCCCAGGAACAATTGCATGTGTTCCCCAAGGGCCTGCCTCTGGATGGAACCAAGGCTCAGGCTTCTATCTTCAAGTTTCTGCCTTTCAGTTCACCATCGGCTGCACCCTTTGGCATCCCTCTGATCACTCAGAAAGTGGAATACCCAAATGTTCCTCTTTTTGAGCTCACCTATGAGAAAAAGCCCCTAGGATCCAATGCTGACCACAGGTAAACAAATTAGAAGCACCACTAAGGCTTATTATTGCTTTTGACTCGTCCCTAGGTGTAAAACTTATGGCTGAGAGTGGCTGACGCAGTATGATTCCAGCTGCATTACACCTATGTCTGGTTGGAAATACTTTTCCTTAAAGTTTGAATCACGAAATTTTGTAGGTGCTGAAAGTATTGCACTGAGATTATATTTCATTTTTCACATTTATGGCAATATATTTTGCTGAAGCTTGTTATATTTAATACCACTGTTCGAAGCAGCGTTACTGTCACCGCTTTATAGGAGAAGGGAGGAACACGGAAGTAAATTTAATAAAAGCAAACTTCTTTTGTTGCAAAAAATAGATACAGGCATGCTCATATGCAGAAATAAAAATAAATCTAGGATGAAAAGAAAATCAGGCAATTATTGTATTCATTGTTACCTCTGTAGAACACACATGCTCAGGGTTAAAATACTAAGTGCAATGTCAAGTTAGTATATGGGTGTTGGTGGCAACAGTGAGGTGGTTGTGAAGTACTGAAAGGCACAAGTCATTGTCTCACTCAGATTGGAGACTGAAGTGTGGCTTGAGAGGAGGGGTAAAGAAGCGCTTTAAGTGAGGGGTGAAATGAGTTCTTATTGCAAAGTTATCCGGATTAACTTTGACTTGGGTGTGTTGTGCTCAACAAGTATCGTCTTGGTACAAACAGATACGAGCGCACTTCACTCAAGTTCTGGCTGCTCTTGTTCTCTAAGTGTGTATCTTTGCTTCGGACATGCTGGCTGTACGCAGCTTGTGGTTTTTGCCGGGTCTTGTTGTTCTATCTTGTGTGGCAGTCTGAGCATTGTTCATATGCATGAAAGTTCCGCTCAGACTTGTGAATCAGCACTGCTAGCATTAATATAATTGTACACTGGAGAAGAAGAACCTTCGTTAAGAGTTGCAGTTACATCCCTGCGGCAAAAAGCAAAGGCATTGCAGAACAACTGAGATCTTGGAGCAAATGAACTAACATGCTGCACTTGCTGTTGCCCTGTCCTCACTGACTGTCGACTTCACACAGATTGGTGGTGAATACCCAGTCCCTGGATGTGGTCTACAACCCATCGACGATCCGCACGGTGAAGCAATTTTTCACGCTTTTTAACTACGAGGGCAGCTGCTCCCCTTCGTCGGGGGGCCAGCTGAACCTGTCAGCGGCTGCTCGTTCCCGCTACGAGATGTTCAAGAAGCACACCAAGGAGGAGCTGCGCCACCACTGGGACCTCATGCTGGAAGGGGAAGAAAGCACCGTGAGTTTTCCCCCTTCTTCTGGAGTACAGCAGCTCTTTGACACTGCAGGGATGGCTGCGCAAAGGATGTGTGGGTTGGGAAATAGGCGACCAGGAAACGCACCATATGCGTTCAGGCAAGCCTGAACATTTAAGCATGGTAACACTTGGCTGGCAAGGTTGCCCTCTCACTTTTTATATATCTTAGACTTCTTTAAAGACACGCATGAGGAGGTCATTAAAATGTGTTTGTCTTATCTGTAATTCAGCCTTTTCGCGGTGGTGTAGTGGTTAGGTCAATCGACTACTGTGCCAAAGGGTGCGGGATCGAATCCAGGCTGCGGTGACCAGTTTTCGATGGAGATGAAAAGCAAGGAGCTCATGTGCTGTGCAATCTCAGTGCACATTAAAGAACTTCCCCAAGTGATTTAAATTTCCGGAGCCCTCAACTACGGCCTTTCTCATAGCCTAAGTCACTTTGGGACGTTAGACGTCATAAACGAAACCAAACAAAACGGTAACTGTGTGTCTTTCGCTCTCATGCTGTGCACGGCATAGCTGTATACTCTGCGAGCATCACACACTTTTCCATTTGCCTCATGTATTATTTTTGTGGCGTTGATATTTGGGCATCGGTGCTCTGCTTGAACACATTTTGCAGCTCCGTGTCTTTTCAAAATTCAGCACCATAATTTTAAACCCAAGTCAAAGAGCGGGTGCCGTCTGTGCTTATGCATCTTCATTTACTAAAAGCAACGCACTGCACGTGACACGCGTGCAGTGTTAAATTCTGTAATATTCAGGTATATATGTACGTAGATACCTATAATATTCAGCACGGTTTAGCATCAGGTCCTCTGCCTTTTCCACAGTGGCATGAAAGCTTTCTGATTAGATGTAAAGCAGCTTCCTCGCACTTTGATGCAAAGATGCATGAAAGCTGTCTTGTGAAAGTGCACTTTCTTCCTTGAAAGTGTTTTATGTCGATTGTTCTTTTTTTCAACGGAGCTGTGCAGATGGCTTACAAGTGTGCGTAACGTCACTCTGATTTGCAGTCGCTGAAGCACGTGCAGAACAGTTCATGTTAAGCAGAATTTATTTTGCATGGAGTGCTATGGAAAACCAACCAAATGGTCTCCCATTGTTCATCTTATCCTAGAATTTACCTGTGCCAAGTTTGTTTGAAATGAGCTCTACTGTATTTTCTTCACTCCAACAATGAGAGCCTTGATTAACAGGTCTAGAAGCCAGTGACTCATAATGTGTCATAAATATGACACGTTTTTTTGTTACACAAGAAACGAAAACTGCATTCATTTCTGCGCGTGAATGTTATATTTACTTTCTAGTTCTTTGGAGTAATCTTATTTTTTCGTGCTTTAATATTTTGCCACACAGTTCGCAGGGGCACTTTGCATCGTCCATCAGCCTTATCGAGTTGATATCACTGGCAATAGGCAGCTGTATGCGTTTTCTTCCAAGTAGTGCGACCTGTTTCATTGACCTTGGCGGAAATGCCAAAAGCCAATTTACAGGACTGGCTTTACTAATTGCATCGTCATTGTTATTCCTACTATCATCATCATTATAACTACTATCTTTATTATCAACTAAATGCACTGTCATTTTCATTACTACTACTATCATTATCTTTATCACTAACTACAGCATCATTATCATCGCTATTAATATCATTGTCACTAACTGCATCATCATTGTCATCACTACTATCATCTTCATGCTAGGCAAGGAGAATTAGGATTCGTTTCTTATGAGCTTAGCATGAAGTAGTGGTTTGCATGCTCGACTGGGAATTGGAGGGATATGATCGATTCCCAGTAGAGATAGATTTTTTTTTTTTAAGTATCAGTTTGTGCAGACTTTATCTACGAATATTTCCTAAGGACATTTCTACAGCCCATTACCTAAAAAAGGCTTTCCCCTTAAAATGCTGATGAATTGACGCTGTTTCACACTGTTAGTTTTAAGAGAATAGTATGTACTTTTTTTTGTCGTAAAATGATGAAACAGTGTTCATGAGCTTATGCAACAGAGATGAGGTCATAGTGAGAAGTAAAATTTCTATGTGAACTTGCTTCAGTGACAATGCATACAGACTTCAAAAATACATGTTACGATAATTATTTAGCATCCCGTGGAGTGATAGTGAGGGGGCTAGTTTCCTGCGTAAGTGGACACTTGCAGCGGTAGCTAAGGTGCCTGCTGTATCTTACCAGAGTCTCCTTTCTTGGTACAGTTGCAGATTGCAAAGTGGGACATTCACATGGACATATCTGCACCACAAATCATTGTTCCGGAGAGCTTCACTGACCACAATTCTACCACGGTGAGATGTGCAGACTTTGTTCTCTGTGCTTGTTCCTAGTCTACACCTCCCGACTGCTGTTGTTATATTTAATAGCATTTCTTTCTCTTGAAGCTTTTCTAATTTTGTACTTTTGCATTTCGTTGAAACACATTTCACTTGGTGCTTTCTTTTTTACCCTAGGTGTTGATTGACTTGGGGCGCGTTCAGTTTTCAAATTCTTCAGCACCTCCGGAAGCTTCTCATGCGAACGTGGATGATATTTCTGATGATGAAGGTGAATAGAACACACTTTTAATTTGTGCACTTTTAGGCTAAACTTTGGAATACAAAAGCTATGAGAGACAGTTGATAAGTGAGCAGATTTGTGAGACATGATGGAACAGCTTTTCAGAAGGTGAGAGCATAGAAGTAGCCATGCTAAGTTTGTAATAATGCAGCTGGGACAATGTCTGCTGGAAGGAGTTGCAACTTTCAGTTACTGTAGGTAGTGGCTCTTGGTTTTACTATTGTGCTGCATGCCTGTGTTGCAGGCCATTTTGGCTTTTAGCGATGTAAGCATGGGAAGGGGAAGGTAGATCTTGGGCTGTTGATGAGGAATTAAGTGGTGATCCTAGATAGTGCTTGGGCAAACAGGAATGAAGGGTATGTCATAAAGCATAACATGCTTTTTTTTTTTGTGTGTGTGTGTTGCGCATCTGAAGATGCAGTGCGCCATTTAATTTTCCGTGCATTGCACGAGGAATGGTAGCCTGTATCTTTCCTGGGTATTCTTACAGAATGTTTAATCCATAGACTAATGAGGTGTGAGCTGGCTAGTGATGTTTAATTTTCACACAACTACATCTAAGTGTTGTATGAGCTCAGCATTTCATTATTTGCGGGGATTGTTTCGAAAAAGTTATTTTTTTTTTCACTCGGGGCAAATTTTCTTCATGCTTTTAGGCATAAATTTGGTTTGGCTACATCTGGATGTTCTGGAGATGCTGCGTGCATTGTTGCTATTTCTTATTCCAGACCAGTCTGCTTGGTTTCTTGCTGGCATCCAGCTTTTCTTTTTTTTTTTTTTGGACGGGACTGTGATGTGACTCATGCTATGATTTTTATTCTCAGCTGAATTCAAGACGCCTTGCTCTTCACCGCCTGAGCTGGAGCAGCTAGTAAATGAGACTGTTGTCCAGAGCCCAGTAAAGGAGACTCCACTGTCCAACGTAAACATCTACGATCACATGTATAAAAAGTAAGTTTCTTGTTCAGGTGGTACTACATGAATTTGTGCCTGTTTTTCTTCTTGTATGCAAGCTTTTTCCTTGTTCATGCTATGTGATGTGGTACAATGAAGTCAATAATTAACAATTGCCTGAATCGAACTCCTAGTTTATTCGAATTGACACGGTTTGGACCTGTTAGTATCAAGCATACTAGAAAGGCCGTTTGAATAAAGTTTTATGTCCCCTTCTCGTTCGAGCTAATGGCACTCGTCTGTAATCACATTAGGTCTCCTCTGCAAAGACACACACAAAAAAAAATGTAATTTTGATTCATCCTGAAAACTTTTGACATTGAAGTTTTCTGCATTTTTCTTTTTTTTAGCATTTTACTTTAGCTGTATTTATTGTTAGCATCTTTACGCAAAGGCAGAAAGCTGGGCTAGTTGGTGTGTCATCATTGATTAAAAAGACTAGCGCATGTAACTAGGACACAGACATACTAGAAGAAAACAGGCGCTCGTCCTGCCTTCTTCCATGTCTGTGTCCTAGTTATAATTAAGTCTGCATTGCTGCTTTATGAAACAGAACATCATAGCATTTGAATCGTGTAACATTTTACAACGGCAGTTTGTGCTTGTTTCCAGGTACACGCTGAACTTGCAAGACATGCAGGTGCTCATTGGCACCAGTAAGGACAGCTGGAAGTTTGCCCAATCCAAGGGCACCAGCCGAATGCATGTGCTCGACAGGTTCTCAATCAGCATTCAAGTTGAGAGGTATCACCTTGACCCCCCTCCCGTTTCGGTTTTTGGCTTTATTCCCAAGTGGCTCAGTCCCTGTTTACCTGTGTTGCCATCTTCCTTGAAAAGCAGAACGAAAAAAAAAAAAAAAATTGCACACATGTGTATACATGTGAAGAGGGATAATGAGGCATCTGTCGTGATGCATATAGCTCTACATTTTTGAGACCTGCCCTCTCCTTGTATTGGATAGTGTACATTAGAAAAGGGGCTTAGCAGAACGCACCTGCTGTGTGCAGGCTAATTATACCCTTATGTCGTTTTTTGAGGCTGCAACTTTTTCGTTCTTCTGCATGCATTTGCTCTTTTTATTTATTTTTTTTATGTGTGCAAGGAAATCACTTGAGTAGCGGCCTGTCTTCCTTGACTAAAACATCTGTCACAGAATTCTGTCAACCCAGAAATCAGTAGCAGTTGATGCGTTAGAACAAAATGAGGGACGAGTGTTCGGAAGCATGCCGCAGGGCCCCAAAAGGGCTTAGCAGAGCGCACCTATTGTGTGCAGGCTAATTATACCCTCATGTCGTTGTTTTTTGATGCTGCAACTTTTTCGTTCA
>JAJIZL010013990.1:0-24826 GCA_023969395.1 Amblyomma maculatum | reverse complement strand
CATATCACATGTTACATTTTGCTTGCATGTTTTTCTTCCACGTTTTGCAGACACGTTTTTGCAAACATAGCCAAGTAAGGCTTTTGCCTTAATAAACCTTTCCCTCCATTTGTTATTTTACAATATTATGTTGGCAACACAAGCGGGGAGTTTCTTTTCTTCTTTCTTTTTGGCTGGAATCTTGTATGTGGCAAGCCTTTGAGCTGTTGATGTCTTGTCTTGCAGGTTCATGCAATGCACATGTGTTTGTCGAGGCTGAAGGAAAGCACATCGACGCGGCCTGCTGGTTGGTCACCCCAGGGGCCCCCTTCTCCTTTTCCATCATCTGAAGATCTTGGCAAAGCCTTCGAGCAAGAAGGGATTAGCGGAAGGTAGCTTTCATTGGATGTAATGAAGTTTTCAGCTTTCTACGTATATGTGAGGACAATTAATGCGGTAGCATTAAAGGCAGTATATTTTCCAGAATCTCATCATGCCCTTGCAGGCGGCTTAAGCATCCCCTGAATTTTCTTGAGGCAGTTGTTTGCTGCAGTGAGATAACCAAATCATTGAATGTATAGCTCCCAGTGGTGCTAGATGTGGTTATTCTGGATTGTACATGGCTCTGTATAAGCATTTTCGTGCTGTGCATCATAAGCTGCATTGTGACGTGTTCAAGCTCAAAGTACCTGTAACCTTGTCCCACTTTAAAATTGTGGGTCATGATGAGAGAAGTAATTGGTGCATAGTAAGTCTAATTAATTTCAATTTTTTTTAATTTTAGAGTAAAGAATGCCTTTTAATAATTTGGGAGTTTAAACCCTTGCACGTTATAAATAGCTTGTGACAGCAGCCTGTTTTTGTGCTCACAAAATGCCATTGTACTAAGTCTTGCTGGGTTGATATGTATTTTGGATGTTGTATAGTAACCCTTCACTCAAAGCAAGGGGGAGTAGCGTCGGTGCAGTAATCCAGTGTGGGCATTAACCCAGTGTAGTAACGTAAAATTTATTGTATTCATTTTCAGTGCTTTTGAAAAGCGGGCCCGGGAGTCCCATGAGACGTCGCTGCTGCTGCTGGCCCAGTGCTCAATTGAGCAGATGTGCCTGGAAGTTCAGAGCCGAGGTAATGCAGTTCTACTCAGATACGATACTCCTGCCTCTTGCATAAAATATTGTTTCGGTATTTGGCAATGGTTTGTGAATACTCGAGGTTTTGAATGAGTCCAATATGCTTGTTACTTTGCCTATGTTCAATTCAAGAAATCGGTATTTGAGAATTTTCAGATGTTTGAAATTTGTCAAATATATTTGGCAGTGAATAGTATTTTTGGAGTTTGGAAAGTTGCAATATCTGGTCGAATTCTCTGACCATCAGGTTTCAAGTGTCAAAACAACACATTAAGGGCATCCTTCTGGCTTCTTTTCTGTTTAATCCCTGGACGAATCACATTGCTGGTAGGCCTGAACCTCACGGGATATATTTCATGGATAGGCTTCCTCACATATCACACACGAAGACAATAGGACGGCCGAATCACAAAAGAAAGACTACGCATTAAGAGAACATGATGGCTGAATTTAAAAAAAAAGCGTGCAGTTCTTTGTTTGATCCTGCTGTAATATGTTACATGCTAAATACCTGCATTTGTAACACTTGCCCTGTCACGTTCACAACTCCTGTAATACAAGCTCTGCCATCTTGTTTTGGTCAACTATTATGGGCAAGGAAGCCCACATAGGAATTTTTGTGTGGGGGTCTTGAGGGGTGTTGAGTCAAGGTGACACCGACGGGTCAAGAGAGTGTGTAAAAATTCCCACCTATTGCATGGTGCATTTTAACCTCACATTACTGGTATGCATTTAAGGACAGTCCTGGGGGACTCTTTTGTGAAGGGGGATTTTACTGGAAAAGGAAAATGAAAATGACATAATTGATTGTTGTTTATCTTCTTTTTGTTCTTTTGGGAGAGAGATTTGTCGTCAAAGGAAAGTAAAGATGATGATGATGCATGGTAGAACAATGAGTAGAAGAATCACACATGCTTCATAGATTGTACTTTACCTTACATCGTATTAACAATTCCAAAATAGAAAGAACGGCCATAAAACAAACCAGGTGGCTACTTCTGCCAAAGATATTTCAGGGTCTCTGATCTTCAAGGTTTGTCTCTAAACATTTAGTTCTTTCTTCTTTGGTTTTGAGTGGGCATTCCAGATATGCTTCCTAGGATCCTTATGACTTGCTGGAACTTTTGCTTTTGGTGTCACTCATGCATGGTGTCGTTGTTGTGCAGGGAGGTGCATCGCAGAGCTGCAGGTGACAGGAGTTCAGGCAACGTTTTCCAAGACTCCTCAGGATTCGTCAGTCACCATGTCTGTGCACGGCCTCCTCTTGGTGGATGCCCTGCAGACATATGGGCCTGATTTTGAGCTTCTTGTGGCTTCACACAGACATGTCAGGTAGGCTGAGTAATAGTCTCTTTCTTTGCAGAGTGACTACTTTATCAAAATGGGCATAAATGCTGGGTCAGGGGGAGCATCTTCGAATTCTCAAAAACTGATGAAAAAAGTAAAAGGACATTAGAAGAGATGGAAAGAGACAGATCACTGACGCTGCATTATCTGTTGTATTCATGCTTCTTCTAATCTCTTAGTATTTTTGAGACATTTTTAATTGTGAAAGATTTGCAAACTTAGCAACGTGCATTTGAAGAGATCCCTGTCGATGCCTTGCAGTTATAGGCTCACCTTGCATTAGTTTGTTTTAGGGCTGTCTTATTGATCACGCCTTGCAACTTTCTTGAGCTGTAAGGCAAACAGCGGTTGGCAAGTGATGGCTTCGCATTTGTGGAGTTAAGAACTCTTGCAGTTAAGGTTAACATGTTGATTTTAAGTGGGATTGTTGGCCAAATCTGCAAATAATTTGTCCTTGTTAGTGAATGTCTTCTATACCTGACGTCCATTATAAAGATGAGGCCTGCTAAAAGGGAGAGATAGGGTGGACAACCAATTGGGCAAGAAATGTCTCTTATTGCTGATTGTCTTTTACAGTCATGTCTCTCATAACGGGGCTAAAGTGTATTGCTAATATTGCTAATGAGTTAAATCTTGTTTAGACTCGATTGTATGGTTGTTTTTGAATACGGTGAATGGGCTCTTCAGCCACTGATTGAAACCCCATATGGCATGCTACCACTGAGTTGTGTGTCCAGTGTTTGCAAAATGCGGCATATTTTAGGCATCCTTGGTTGCTTGACTTGTACTAATGCAGCAGTCAGCAGGTTTTCTTGCTGAAGTTGAAGCATTCGTTACAGTTTTCACACAAGTGTGGGAGCGCACATTTTCCTTCAGTTTCTGGATGAATGCATGGTTTGTATCAATGGCTTTTTTACAAGTTCATGATGTCTCTTGTCCTTGACGCCATGCAGCATGGACAGCCGCAGCGGTAGCATCAGGGACAGTGATCCCAACTCGCCAACATCTCCGGCGACCCCTCCTCTGCTGGCTATGCAACCTGCGGCACCCATGCAGACCATAGCGGTGCCAAAGATTCTCTCTGCTATCCTTTCCACCCTGCAGTCAGCTTCTCCAAAAGGTGGGCGCTCAACTCATCTTTCTCCTTGCTCTTGTCGCTCAGCT
This sequence comes from Amblyomma maculatum, assembly GCA_023969395.1. Taxonomy (NCBI): domain Eukaryota; kingdom Metazoa; phylum Arthropoda; class Arachnida; order Ixodida; family Ixodidae; genus Amblyomma; species Amblyomma maculatum. Next base: position 21,206 of record JAJIZL010013990.1, on the reverse strand, counting down.
GTTGTCCTTGCGTTTGCATCCAACTAGACCACATAGGAACGAATGCAAGGTAATGACCTCCTGGACAGTCTCTTAGGTTGCCAGAAGGAATTAAAAGAAGAAGCCAGTATTTCAGGGGTGGCAGAAGGTCAGGTTGACAGATGAGATTAGGAAATTTGTTGGAATGAGATAGCTGTAACTGGCTCAGAAGAGGTATAATTGGAGACCAGTGGAAGAGACCTTGTCCTGAGTTAGCACAGCTGTGATGGTGAGGATGATAAAACATGTCCTATTTACATGAAAACAGTGTAGGATTAAAGCACTGAGAGAGTTTAGTAGGATATGGAAAATAAAGGAGGGTGACCAGGTACAGGACTGAACATATTGCACTAGTTCTTTAGTTGCTACAGTAGCTGTTTAATTTTGTCTACTTGACATGTGATGTTTCTAAGAACAGTTCATAGCTTCTACACAGCAATGGCACATATGCCGTCAAGCTTTCTTGCGCCTGCCCCATCAAAGTGGCTCATAGGTTAGGGCACTCTACTCCCGATCTCAAATGCAAGTTTGATCCCAGCCGCTACGGCTGCTTTTCGAGGGAGGTGAGAAGCAAGGTGCCTGTGCGTGCTGTGCAATGTCAGTGCACGTTAAACAACTTCAGGTGGTCGAAAATTTCTGAACCCTCCACTGCGGTGGCCCTCATAGTCCGAGCCACTTTGGGCACTAAACCCTGTGAAAACAAACCTTTTGTTCACCCACCGCTAAGTAAGCATTAGGCAACACTCAATATTGGGCAGTGATTGTACTGAAAGAGCCCTCTCATTCTTATTTCTTGCAGTGCTATTGGACAGACATCGTGCTTCTCCCATCGGGATGCTGGATGCTCACGAAACAGACGCCCTGATCACGGTTGAAATCTCCATAGTGAATGTTCCAAGTTCCACCCCAAATGGGGCCGCTGAGCAGGTGTTCATTGCAGCTGTGCAGTTCAACAACCTTGATGTGATTGGTAAGTTGTTGTGATTTTCGATTTTGTCAAGAGCGAGTCCAAAAAATTTGGTTGCCTTCCGCAGCGATGGTTTTGACTGAATATAGCTTTATATGATTTTGCCTCTCAACGTGAACGCTTTTACTGGCCAGCGCTTTGGAGCCAGTGGTGCAGCGTTTGAAATGTTTGATGCTCATGTTTATTGAAAGAGAGCTTCATGCTGCATGTTGTCCTAATATTTTACAGCGAACCAAGAGACCATAGTTGAGCTGGTGAACTTCGCTCGCTGCTTGAAGCCCCCCGATGCATTAAAGGTGCCCCCTAAGAGGGCCTCAGCAATGGCCAGGATGAGCATGTCATCTCAGTTTGACCTCAGTCCATCTTCAGTGCAGGCAAGTAGCACGGCAGGGGGGAAGGCGGATGGAGAGTGCGTAGTTTACATTTCATGGGGCCATTTTTATGCCGTGACCTGTTTGGTTTCCGACTGGTGTCATTACTCGGGCTGTTGCAACAGTTTTAGCAAGGCCTTTAACCAGTCGCATTGGTTAATTCGTTAATTCTTAGGAAGCACCATGGGAACTTTAGTACCCCTTAATGAGTAAAGCCTTTCATAAAGAATATCTCCCAAATTTGGTGCAGAAGCAGGGGAATGCTATAGAAAATGTGCGCCTACGTCACAGTAGCCTCCTTTTTGTGGTACACATAGCACGGGGAAAGCTGCTGGCCTATCTAACTACCTTATCGCCACTTACACTGCCGAAGCTGTGAACCGCACCACAAAATGGCGCCCGTGACGTCACCTGAATACTTCCTTTTGTGATCTTGCGATAGGCCAAGGCACATTACAGGCCCGGAAGACAGGCCAACCCTAGCAACACTTGCCTGTGGAATTGCAGAGTGAAGATCCAATGTGATGCACGTCCTAGCAGCTGGTTCCTGAGGCTGAATCAATGCAGTTGAGCCCCCAGAAAAAGACAAGCACCCAGAACATTGGACACTCTTCTTTTATTTTCCTGTACTTCCACAACTTGTAATTCTTGTACCTGCCCGCGAAAACTCGCTATCCACATCATCACAGCCTTGTTTAGCTGCCACTGTGTATTTTTCTTTTATTGGCTTCATTGCTTGACTTGCAGCTCTGTGAATACAGCTGCTTGCCTAGTCTTTGTTTGGGCAATGGTGCTTGCAACAACCCTACTTACTACCATTGTCTTGAGCCTGCTAAGTGATGGTACAAGTCGACTCCCCAATGCTGCAAATGTGAAAAGTGGCACGTAATACCGTAGGCTTCCATGCAGCCTTCAGTGATGCTATATGCAATGAACAAGTGTTCTCTGTTTTTGTGCAGGCCACTCCGAACCAAGTCAACAGCATGCAACTCACGTTTGACTTCCATCGTTTCAATGTGTTGCTGTTGAGGGCTGTGAGCAAGAAGGGCAGCGTATCTGGCCAGAAGGTGGCCACGGCCACTATCAGCGGGGCCAGGATTCAGACTTCAATAGGTAGGTTTCCTTGGGATCCTGATAAATTTTTGGCAACCTTCAATGTCGAAAATGGATATGTTTGCGGTTCCCTAAAAAGGTAGTGGCTGACTAAGGGGGTTTGCAATGCATTTTTCCTCATTTTTGGATCAGGTTCAACCCTCGAAATCCAGGGCACCCTGGGCGGCCTACAGGTGTGTGACCTCATTTCCGAAAAGACGCTGTACAGAAGAATTGTCAGCATGGGCAGTGACCCACACCTGATGCAAGACTTGCACGACCCTCTCGGCAAGCGCCACCATGCGGCTGGACTTTACCGGTCACTTCCGCTGGCTGATCCTGCAAGCAGCGAGAAGGCCTTTGAGTTTACTGTCAAGCGCTACGCCGCTCAAAGCAGCGACAAGCAGGCTGAGTCTGAGTGCTTGGAGGTTGTCGTGCGCATGGCGTCGGTTTGCTACACGCACTCGCCCATGCTGCTGCATGAGCTGGCCTCCTGCGCGGCGGAATTCAAGCACTGCGTCTCCATGCTGGCCCAGTCCATCAAGAATGCCGCCACCGAGGTGGCACTGGGAATTGTGAACTTGCCCGCACAGACCATGGCACTCTCGTTCCACGTCTGTCCACCGTCGGAGAGTGTTGCACTGTCTGCTGTGCAGAGGGAGGTCTCGGTGCACGAGGCATCTGATGTGCAAGCTGCTCTGCCACTAGATGTGAAGTGAGTGGAAAACTGTTCCTGTTGGCAGTCTTGAAAGAGATCTTGAAGTGCAAGATCGATCCTTCTCTTTGCTTTTTTCAACTGCCGATTACTTGCAGTTACTTTTATTGCATCACTTGTGGTAAAAATGCACCCAGGTAGTGATTTGCCTTGCATGCGAATAGGCATCCCTCGTAGCCCAAGTTATTTTACCCTATAAACCTGACCATCGTATGAGGTTTGGTGGGCACTTTTTTTGCAAGTGCATCGTCAAAGGAACTGAAAGATGCGAAGTGATAAAGTGTGAGTGAGTGTTAGAGCAGTCGCATTGGAGGTACAGTGCTAGGTGCTTTTTGTACCTTTGGGATTTTGCTTAAATGCGTGTATACATGCAGTTAAATGTTTGTAGGATGCCACTATTAGTCAACAAATTTTTTTCATTGCTTTCTCTGCATGCATCCTGGAATAAATATGCAGCCTAATTGTGGTCATACAAATTACACAATTTGGGATAAGCAAATATCAAAATTTTCTAATGCTAATCGAATGCGAATGTGTGAAAAAAAATGCCTTGAAATATCGAATCAAATACTATTGAATATCTATTCTGTGAAAAAAAAAATTAAAAGTAGTGAACATTTTTTGTCTTGTTTATTTAAAGGGGGACAGGGCTCTTGAAGGGCCAAAAATCGCAAAAAAAAGAAAAAAAAAAAAAACGGCTTTTTGAAAATGACATTTTGGAAATCTCCGACCCATCTCCTACATACCCACTAACTGCTTCACTTTTTTGGTCATTAATTTCATTTTTTAACGTGCAAACAAGTCGAAAAGATCCAATTCCACTTTTTTTTTTTTTTTTTCACTTTCTCAAAGTAAGGTTTTTGATGGTTTGCTAATTTCTTCGCATCTAGAGCAGTTGAAGGAATAATTTATTGCAACATGCTCATAGGTGATTTAACTATACACTGTTAGAAACAGCTTTCACATTTTGTTCTTGCTAATATATTTGTGCACTCTAATTTACGTAACTCATAAATCACATTTCCCCACATTAAAATTTGACAAGTTGTAAAAAGGCTGATACTATTGCCTTATTCAAAAATATTCCTATGTTGTATTCCTTATACTGTACACCATCTAGCCACACATTAATAATAGTTTTCTGATTAGTGGCTTTTCTATATAGTTTCTTTAAACAAAGGAGTGAAAATATCAAATATTTTGAAAACTTATCAAGTATCGAAAAGTGATTACATCTTACAAACCAGCATGAAAAACTGGTTAAAACTGTGCTGTGAAAATATCGAATATCTTGAAAACTAATTAAGATATCAGAAAAGTTATTACATGTTTCCAATCAGCATAAAAAACTGATTAAGACTGTGCATCTTCATTGCATTTAGTCTAGAAGTTAAGAAAAATGTTCCAGGAGCCCTGCCCACCCTGAGAAATGTGCTGTATCATGGATGCAAAAAAAGTTGATTTTTTTTCAACACAGCTTTTTTCCGTAGATCTCTGATGGCTGCTGTTCATGTGGTAACACTTTATTTATGTTTTGTATTGACAGTTTATTGCAGTGATGTGTGCATGAGCCATAGTCACTCTACTGCTTGTTCCATGGTGTGGTAAGAACAGCAAATTAGTAACTGTTTACTTTTACGTGTGGCCGTTTAAGCTTTCTTAGGTTGATGCATTTGGTATTGCTTCTCATGGATGGAGCATTGCAAAGTATGCACAAGTTCAGTCTGGTGTTTCTTTTTTCTTTTCTTTTTTTTTCTCTCTAATTGCTTCCTGTTTGAAGACCAGATTGATGCTCTTTCAGAATTTTGGGGTTTTGAGTCCAGAGGTCTAATAAGTTCTCCCGAGTTTGTGTAGGTGTAATTTTGTGCGGAGTGAGACAGTTTCCTTTTTTCTGTGGTATCTTGAAGATTGTGCGTGTGGCTCGTTTTCTCTAATACAAGATGCGGTAGCTTATTTATATCATCCTGTCTTTCATAGGCTCGACATTCTCCTGCAGACTCCGGTGATTGTGCTTCCTGCGAGCCCGTCTAGCCACGACGTTTTAGTCGCCCACCTGGGTCGCATCTCGGTGCAGAATACAAACTCATCTGTGCTCCAGTCGGCCCAGTTTGCCTTCAATTCATGCGACCCACATAAGGCGGGCCTATTCTTTGTTCAGTTTCGTGATGTGAACCTCTATTCGTTGAACATCAACGAGAACATTGCGGCAGCAGCGGCCGGGAAGAGGGCACCATTTCTTGATTTGCCGTCGGCTGATTCGCTGCCAGTTGTGGATCTCTACAGCTGCAGAGCCCATGGCCGCCCCATCTTGCATGACACCATCATTGAGTTCACCGTTCAGTACAAGCAGCCGCAGGACGAACTGGATGTTGGCTGGTTTAGTGATGGCACTGGCTGGCTTGGGGACCACGGGGATCAGAGAAGCACCTCTGTTCAGCCAAAAGGACAACCCATTCTTGAGGTAGTGCTCTTGTAAGCATTTCCCCTTGTAGTATTCACATGCAGGGACAACAACAGAGAAGTTTATGTTTTACCAACTGTGGCATATTTAGAAAAGCATGACGGTGTCTATTGCAAAAAGCATCTGCATGTTCACATTTTTTACTTTGTGCAAAGGGGACATTTTGTGCAACACGCAATGCTATTTTGGGTTACGGTGTATTTTATAGGTGCGTATAAGTCCACCCTAAATATAAATCAACCTCCCAACCTTGCTGGCAAAAAAAGAAATCTTGACACTGCACATTACTACATACTTTCAAATGTGCTGTAATACTAAATGTACCTCATGTATTACTCATGGCTTTGCAGAGATGTCTTAGACCCTGTGTACAGGTCAGCTCTGCATATTGATCAGCACTCCAATTTCATATGGTAATTTTGTAAAAAAAAAAAATGTTTACCTATATTTAACACTGTAGTGTACGCTAAAATTTTGTTTTAATTAGAGTAACAACTAATGCTTCTTCTGTCATAGTATGTTAAACCAAGAAATATAAATGTGGTTGCAGCTAAACATAAATGACATTCCATGGGTTACTAAGATGATAAATTTTCTGCCATCCTGTTGTTTTGTTATGGTGACAATGCCACAATGCCTTTCTCTGTTAGACACAAAATTTTTTTGTTAAAATGGGCCAACACGTTTTTATTACCCAGCTTTGCTTGAACTATGCAGGGTTTGCTGATCCTGACATTTCACGTAGGGAGGCTGGCCTGCCAATTATATTGTAGGATTGCCTTTTACAAGTCTAAGTCAGCTCCAAATCTGTCTTTTCTTGCAAGTTCATTATGCGTATAGTCAAACGAACTTGTTTTACATCCTTAATTATTCCTTGAATTAGTCTTTTATTTATTTATTGCACTTTGTAGCAAAAATACAATTTTTTGCCGTGGGACCGAGGCTAAAGGTGACGTACAAGTCTTCTACTTGTGTGTCACAATGCACAGTATAGGTATCAGTATTAAAACACTAGATGTATAAATGCAGTTTATCTGTGCAATATATGACAGATTGAGAAAAAATGATAAGGTCCTGATATTGCGACACAGTGAGTTTCATGTTCTCTCTGGTTTAAATGCTGTTGAGGCCCGCATTGTGTTGTAGTGAAACAAACATATTTTTTGGATCACAAGTTTTGCATTTTTTTATCTTCCAGGTGTCTGGAACTGTGATAAACGTCCTCAAATTTGCAGTCACGAAGTACCAGTACGAGCTTCTGCTCAAGTCAGCCAAGAACATCACGTATTACAGAGAAACTGGTGCTGAAGAAGATGTTGCAGAGTCCCTCCACTTGTCTTCATCTTGGGTACTGTGGTATTCCCTTGTATAGTGATAGCCAATAATGATAAGCAGCTGCAGCAGCTGCTATCACAATCCTTCTTTATGTTGGGCGGCCTGGTAAGTTTTTATCATGCCTTGATGTCTTGTCCAACATAATCACTGTGAGCCAGTGTGATAATTATCATAATTGTTTTCATGATTAGCCAAATTATATTTCATTGGCGCACAAAAGCCTTTCTCAATAATATCCAACTGCCCTTTCTCGCATCAGCCATGGCATTCAATAGCAGTGAATTTACAAAGCAAGTTATGACTCTTTTTTTTTTTCTCTCCGTGGTTTTCAGCTGTTTGCTCACTTTTTGTCGTTCCAGCATGTGGGGAGGACAGCATAAGAGTTAGTACAAACTGTAGTGGCAAAGTAATGAATATAAATATATTACAGGTATTGTATGCCTTACATGATATATTGTGACTATTGTGCTAAAGGTTGTTCGGGAGTCAGGAAAACATGAAAGGCTTCCTAAAAGAAAGCACTTATTTGGCTGACTTGCACCCATACAGTAAGGAACAAATTGATGGCAGTGGTAGCAACAAACATGCTCTGTGGCAGTGCCTGACTTCGCTTGATTTAAAGCTAAGACATGGCTTTTGAAGTAAGGTGCAGTAATCATCTATGACAGTCTCGAACAATGTAACACCTATTGCGGGTGGCTAAAAACATTTAAGGTGAATCCTGTAGCACTCCTGTCAGTAACAACATGATAGAATTGAGGCCAATGGCTTTGAGCATGAACAAATGAACACTATTAGAAACCTGTGCGGCAATATCAGCCTTACTTGGGACACCTTAGTCATTATTAGGCACCTGAAACCGTAATGTAAACAACTGTTGTAAACAGCAATAAACTATAAAAAAAATTTTGATAAAACACTTAATGGGCAACTCTGGTGCTTTTTTCATCATTTTGAGTTATTGATTGCATTACATTTTTCAGTGTGTCCAGACTCGGACATAAACAAACTGTCTTCTGAAATTTTATGCAGAACCCTTTTTTTGAAGAACAAAAACAGAAAATCGAAACTGAAACTGGTTTCATGGCCACAAACAACTTTCCAGTTGACGAATCGATGACGTCACATACAGTATTGGAAAAACACTCACACACACTTTGGGTGGTGGAAATGAAGACTGTAAATCATGACGCCGTACATGAAATGCCTGAGATAGCCATATACAGGCTTCACAATTTCTTGATCACAAGGAGAGCGGGGGCTAATGTGGGTATAATGTTTGTGATGTCACAAACGCAGTCTTGCTTGCAGAAATCATCTGAGCTGAGGCCACGAAAACTGCACATTTTAAAATGATTTGTGCAAGAATGAATTATCGGAGGTTGCCCATATTTGGTAGAAAGCGTTAGGGCAGAGAGGAAAACCTACAGTAAAATTTCTACCAGAGTAGCCAAACCCATATTTGGTAGAAAGTGTTAGAGCAGAGAGGAAAACCTACAGTAAAATTACTACCAGAGTAGCCAAACCCATATTTGGTAGAAAGCGTTAGGGCAGAGAGGAAAACCTACAGTAAAATTTCTACCAGAGTACGCAAACGTCGGGAAAACCTACGGAGTTGCCCTTTAAGCTCCACCTTTAAGGATATGGTGCAGCAGTGCTAAAGGCTCCTGTCTGCGGCTTCTTCTCTGGATACTGGAGGGAGCTCCCGAGGGAGCACAACAGCAGGGTTAGCAGAGCCTCTTCCAAACACACACCCCTGAAAAAGCCGGGCGCCAGGCCGGGGGACGCTTGTACCCAATTTTACCGGTGGGTGTCCGGCGGCGGGTTTCAAACTGACCACCTCCCGCAGCCGAGACGGGCTGCGGGACACACACTTTGCAACTTGCTTATACACTAATCCCTTAATTTGTGCCTCTGCTATCTTGCAAATACTCTTTAGCACACAGTCATAAACTCTGTACCACACTATTTATTCAGAGAACGGGGCTTTTAACGCTATTAATATTCAGTTGCTTAACTGTGAAAGCACTTAACGCTAGAAAAACTAGACATACTCCTCAGCGTTCATTAGCCCCAATTTTTGCCAAAACAAACGCGCAGTTCAGTTTTTCCCACGAACGGTCGCAGACTGGAATTTCCTCCCTGTTGGTATATTTGAGTCGGATGCTTTTATGGAAATGCTGGGAAGCCATTTTAAATAATTGTAGAGTGAACGGGATGCCTGTTTTTATTGTTCTACTGTACATTGTTTTATCATGCTCTCTTGTTATATCTGTATTTTTATGCAATGCTTCTCCTGCTTGGGCCAAAGTGCTCGCCTGCAGTATGTCTAAATAAATAAATATTGCGTTAAACTGCAGTTGAATTTCATGTGGTAGCTCCTGTTCAGTAATGTTTTTTGTGCCTGCCCATTCGGCTGACGCTTCCATGGGTAAAGACATTCTTTTTCTTTCAATTTGTTTCTGTCTTGATGTGCAGGAAGAATTGATATCGATGGACGCGCCTTTTGAGCACGATAGACCAGACTATAGTCTGGGAAGTGTCACTGAAGATGGCTCAAAGCATATGGCAATCAGCTACCGCATCAACTTTGTGCTGCCAGAGCTCATCATGAACATCTGTTCGGACTTGTGCAACGACAAGCAAGATTTGGTTGCCCTGTCATTTCAAGAGTTTGTCGTGAACTATGAGCGAGATAACCCATACGAGACTTCCATCCAGGTGAGTCAGCACTGCGATAATGTGAAGTTACAGAAATAAGTGCGCATTTTTCTGTGAATTCCTTCCTAGTGGATGGGCGTGGGGATTGGTTTCAAATAAAGTCGTGTAAATGTCAATTGTTTTGGTGTGAAGCGAATACGAATAATGAATATTGGGTGCAAATGGGATATTTTTGAATGATTTAGAATATCAGTGTTGGCAGTTATAACTCGAACACTTTTTCTCAAAGCACGGCTGTGAAAATAAACAAGAATACTGCAAAAAAATTTATTTTCGCCCATCAGCAGTATAATTTATTGTACCTGTGAGGATTATGAGACACTAAATAAGGAAAGGGGCATCATGTAGTAGTAGTAGGGCCCGTTCTGTAGAATAAGGCCTTCCCTAAAGTTTTTAACAAGTGAATTCAATGTAAAAAAAAAGTCTACTATCACAGTTCCACTCAATGCTTCCATGATACTGGAAAATAAATACTAAATGCTTTGGTATGCTGTGCTTTGCAGCCCTCTGAAGGTTAATTATGATCTTTTGAGGAAGTTTCTTTTTTTTTTTTTTTTCTATTTTAGTTCCAGATGGAAAGCAGTTCCAAGAAAGTTAGCAAGGAGTTTGTTGGCTGGAATGCCTTCTCCCGCTCCTCCATTTTTTATTGCAAATTCGTCACTCTACATGTACTCTCCTTGATCATTAAATGCTTGCATTTGTTTGTTACAATTTTACTATTGGGTGCAAAAGCACAGCTGTGACCTATTTTTATGAGTGCTCATTTTCACCAAAGCAGAGTTTTTCTTTTCTGATCATTGCATGCCCTTGATGATACACGTGAACATGTGTGACAAAATTTCTCTTTCTACTGCTAATCACCCCCCATAGTTCTCTGTCCCTCTTTTTGCTGCCCCTGAACGAAGAAAATAAAGCTTCACTTTGTGGATTGGAGTGCACGCCAGCTAGTCAGTGCACCTACAAGTTTTGCGATTAAAGCTATGGGGAGGATCAGTTTCACAACTGTTCTGAAATAGCTGCAGAGTAAGATTATTTTTGTCGGAGGTTCAACATTCAAGTACATAAAAGAGTGAGCTTGTGTGGAATGTGCTTACAGCTTGCTTTGAAAGGCATTGTCATGGAAGATCTTGTGGAGCACCCTGAATCCAGCCATCGCTACCTGATTCGGTCGAGCAACCCAGACAGCCAGCAGGCCGGGGACTCCAAGGATGTGCGACCACCGAAGTCGGACTTCATCTCGTTCTCATGCCCAGATATGAAGTACCACATTCCCACCATGGCCGCCCACCCATCCCTTCCGGACAGGCTGTGCACTCAAAACGCCTTCCAGGCCCATCTGAAGAAGAGCAGAGCCACAGGTACACACTCCAAGGCTTTTTTTTTGTGTGTGTGTCGAATGCGAAAGGAAATAAGTTTTCAATTTTAGAGGGATACTGAGGACAAATTGAAATTGGCTTGCGTTGATTCAGTGCCGCATTCTAATCTCAAAGAGACCACTCTCATGTAAAAAGGACCATTTCTAAGTTTGTTAAGATGAACAGGTGAACTACAGGTGTTGCCCTCATCGGAAAATTTGACATATGAAATGTATTCACTAACACCAGCCTTCTTGCACGAATACCGGAGTCTGCATTACACCACCATAGTGGTAACCCATCCTTTTCAGTAACAGTTTCACAATCTTAGATCGACTGGCAAGAAAATTTTCAAATCCAATTTTCTTGGTTGTACTAAATGCGTCTCTAGCTGCGCTGGGCAGATGTCAGCATGGACAGAGTCAGAAGATCAACTTTTACTTGGATGGAGTTGTCTCCAGTGTCCCTCTAAAAAGTGCCGAGTATTTATGAGATCATTCTGTACATATAGAAAGAAGAATTTCGCATTTTTTTCAGGAGCGAGACTAGCTTTGTTCTTGGAATGTGGTTTATCACTGGCTGCAAACCTACGCCTTTTAATCTCCAGTTCATTTTATTTTTTATTCTTTTTTGAAGTCATCAACAAAGCAAAATTATTTTGACAGCTTCAAAATGTACAGGAGCTATAAAGAAAAGTGCAAGCAAAAAAGGCACCCAGGTGCTCCACCATTGGAATTTCTTCTCATCACGTTTGTACCTGGATGCTAACAAAAATGCGCTATAGCCATCGTGAACAAATCTAGTAAGTTTTTACTACCACCAAAGCATAACTGTGACTAAAGAGGCAAACGGTGGAATATATAGGCACCGCACCATTCGCATTACTTTTTGTGATGATAGTACACATTGGTCTCCATGTATAATGATGAGTTCCTACCTTAAGGTGGATTTTCAAGTTTGAGCAGAGGAATGAGTCGCTTAAAGTGTACTGAAGAATGCTGTAAATTTTGAATTGAATTGTGGCCTTATTTGATCATTAGTATCACTTCTTGTTTGACTTCTTGAGAAGGGCTTTTTTTATTTTTTAATTTCAGTAGCAGTTGCTGAATTGCTTGCTCGAAGCATCTGTCACAAAAAGAGAATCCATTGCTTTCTGCCGACATGTTCAAGCTACAGTCAGACGAGTAAAACTATAGTGAGCCACAAACCATAAACATAATGTTTGCGTCACCTGTAAGTGAGCAAGACCAAAGCAGTGTTCCCATGGATGCGGGATCGAATCCCGGCCTCGGCGGCCGCTTTTCGATGGAGGCGCAAGGCAAGGTGCCCGTGTGCCGTACGATGTCAGTGCACTTTAAAAAACCCCAGGTGTCCGAAATTTCCGGAGTTCTCCACTACGGCGTCTCTCATAGCCTGAGCTGCTTTGGGATGTTAAACCCCACAAACCACTTACGTTATTGTATACAGCAATCGCAGTGTTGCATAATGATGCCTATGAACCAATGGAATGGTTTAAAAAGAATTCGCTCGAAGTGAACTCCTCAAAGATTAGTCTGATTTGATTCAGAAATCCTTTGAAGACAACAGTGACTGGCTGTCCAGATTTTCTCCACAACAATCGTCGGTAATCATGTCGTTGCTCCTCATTTGAATAGTCCACTCAATAAAATACGTGGGTGTGCTCTTTGGGTCCAGTATATCTTGGGAAACTCATTTGGTTCACGTTTGCTTAAGAGTGTAGCTTGGTTGCTTTATCGTTGTAGAAGCATAAATTCCTTCCCAATGAAAAAAAAGGTTGTGCATGTACATGCTTATAGTATACTTAGTTATGACATTACAATATTTCCCTTTTGTCCACGTCATTGACATAGCTGTATTGATTCGCCTTTGAAAAATATTCTTAAAAGTGTGAAACACAATTTGCCGGCAGTGTCATCGAATAACATTCACAAAGAACTTGGTTTTCCGTCTTTTCACTCCCTTTTCATTCAAACAGTGGTATATGACATTATTGGTGCTCTGATTTTAAATGCTACTTCTATAACTATGGTAAAAAAAATCTACTTCATTTGATGTGAATATTTTACTCTTGGTATTTTATGGACCTGTGTGTTGGTTCATTCACTTCACCTGCCATGAACAGGCGACCTTTCTGATGTTATTTTTGTGTGTGTGTGTGTTTTAATTGTATTGCAAAGGTGATAAATAAATTTGTGTTGCTATGCAAACTTACCGGGCCAAGTCCCACTAACTGCTAATGGCTTAGACTGGCCTGTTGAATATTGTAAGCGACTATGACGGTGGTAATGATTTATTATTATTGTTATTATTATTGTACATGCAACATCTAGCAACAATTGTAGTTGCATTAGTAGCAGTAGCACATTGTTGATGCACTCTCCTGCTTCCTTTCTCGCAGAACATGCTAAGAAGAGGGGCCATTGCAGCAGTACGTGTGCGTCCCCCTCCACTCCACCCCCATCTCCTTCGGGCTCCATGACCCCTGTGGCCTTGGTAGCACCAGAAGACTCGCTCATGCACATCAACATGCGCCTCATCGACCGACACTGTCCGGATTTCGCTTCCAAGCATAATAGCGTAAGCGGGTGCCACTCATATTGTGCTCATTGTACTGCTGTGTGTTGCTGAAAGCAGCCTCAGAGAATACTTTTGATCACTTTGTATTTTACTCGTGACTTAGTTAGAGCAGGTGTATTGTTAAACTGGTGAATCTACCTTGCATGACATAGCAGTAGCAAGCATTCTTGTGGAACATCCACTTGGCATGATTTCAACCAACACCTTGGTACAAAAGATGTTCTGAATTGGGCACTGGTAAGATTCGTTTGACCTTCTTTTGCATAGGAAAGTGCAGTGTTTCTTGCATATTTTAGTTTTTTTCTTTTTTTTTTTTCTTATGGTACAAGTAAGAATTATTATGGTAACTAGAGTTCTTGCGTAAGCTGCTGAAAAATGAAAATTATATTGAAGCAAAGTGCGCGGTGCAAGGAGCACCTAAACAGAAACCGAAAAGCGTACAGGATGGCTAAACACAAAATGAGGACTCCAGTCTCATTCCTTTTTCCTTTCCCTGCGTTTGCAGTGCCGTTCAAATTGATTGTAAACAAGCTAACCCTTTAAAATGTTTTGGCTACTGGAGCTTGCCAGTGAAGACAGACGGAGATCTTTAACCAAGGCCGGCACTTTTCGCTGTCTTTTTTTCAGGTGAGCAGGACTGTGACTGTTGATCTGAACAGCTTGGAGACAATGATAAACTCCCAGACTTGGGTGATGGTGCTTGACTTCCTCGGCCTGGCTGCGGACTTTCCAGAAGATCCAAGACCTGCGTCCAGGCAAGACTCCCAACACAGAGAGGACTCTGAAATAGACCAAGGTGAGTAACACTTTCTAGCATCTTACCATTGCACAAAAAATTGAGAATAATGTAGCTCTAGCCTGTTGGGACTATTTGCATGTTGCTTCTTTGTTGTGTGGTCATACCAATACAAATAATAGATCCAAGTCAGTGGATGTGTTAAGGAATATTTTGTGAGCTTTGAAACATTGTCAGTTAATGTGGCCTGTGTATTTTCTATTACCACTGTCTTTGTGGCGTCCTGCCCAGAACTCGTGCTGATATTATATTGGCTAACACTTATTGCTCCCTATCTTTTTCTCTCCCGTCTTTTTTCTTTTTTTTTATTTCTCGCAGAAATTCCAGCTGAAGTTCACAACACTGAGCTCGAGGTGAACATTCACAACTTTGTGGTGACGCTGAACAAGCCCAGCTATGAACTGGCCAGAGCCACCATAAGCGGTTTCTCGAGCCACTTGTCTTTACGTGACTCCAACATTACGTTACGAGCAAGCCTTGGCAAGATCTGTGTCCTGGACCTCACCGGACATGGCCAGCTGTACCGGGAGCGCTTCATCACAGCTGGTCCCGAGGCACTGCACTTTAGTGTGTTCAAGTATGTGTCCAATTATGTGTTCATGTTCACCTTCTTGCACCTGCTTTTGCGTTCCAGCCTGACATTCTGCTGCACTGCACTACGCTTTCAGTGCAGCTTTACCGTAACCCAGCCACTGTTTAATTCTGTGCTGCTGAATGCCGTTTATTCCGGAGAGGCCAAAGGTCACTTCGCACAAGACATATTTGGACTAAAAGGGAGCCCTTTCCATTTTTTTTAAAATGCCAAAGGCTGGCACTCTCGCAACAATTACCTATTTTGGAACCAAACTGCTTTGTCTCCCTCCCACTGTAGGCCGACAAGGTAGGGTACAACCCTGAGTTGGAAGCCATTTTTCACTTTTTCTACCACACTTTTATTCTTGCAATAATAGTTACAGTTGCGTAGTTAATGCATGTCACAAGCAGAATGCATCAAAAGTAGTTCAGTTACGTGTTTACTTGTTATCCTCCTCGAGAGCAGAGGAATATTCAATGCCTTCTCAGCTGGAAGATATGATGCTGAAAATGTGAGTGGCTTTAAGAATTGGCAAGATCTTCTATTGAATCTGTAGAGGCTGCTGTGTGTTGGATGCTGTGAACAGGTAAAAAGTTCAAGTAGGATGACTTGAATGTGCAGTTGAAATTGCCTTCATTATTGTATTCTTATTTTCCTGACACTTCGTCTGTTTAACCCATTGTAGGCGCTGGGGCATTTGGATATGTGGCCTACTCAAGAGGCATCTTCATATTGAGTATAAATTGATGGTTCTAATATAGTTTCTCAGCATTGAATGGCCTGTAAAACCTACGATATAGAGCTCATTCATCACGTGACATCATTTGCATGACACGGCTATGCTGGCAACCATGACACGCAGCGTCATTTGTAGTTGTGTGTGGGCACAAGAGGTGATGGCACCATCCTGCGCCAAGGAAAAGACAGCAAACTTCCAACTCACACCTGATAGCTAGGATTCGAATTAACGCCCATGACATGCTCGCAATCCTGTGGCGTTCTTAATTATGCCGTGAGGCTTACTGCTTTTGTAGCAGTAATCATCATTTTTGCTTGGATTTGGAAATTGTGAGAAAAATTCGTGAGATAGCAGCAGGCGAAGTTTTTTTGGTTTCGAACCGTGCAACGTTTTGACAGCTGCCGCAATACAGGGCTGCCACATCTGCCACTCTCTGTATCTGATAGTGAATAGGGTCTATAAAAAGTGACTTGTCTTGCAGCCATGGAGAATGGCAGGAAATATAAAAATGTTAGGGGTATGGGAATATTCGAAATTTAGAATACTAATTGAATATGTTTTGTTCGGTTAGTATTCATATTTGGAAAACTGATACGGACCGTTTGCAAAACACTGCAAGTCAGCTTTTCTGCATTGCAAGAACCCCTTTACCATGGTAGCGTGGCCATTCATTGGAGAAGAAGTTGGGTACAGCACAGAATACTTCTATATCAAGCCGCATGTCATGCACAAACCTGAAAAGCAGCATTCTTTCGCTATTGGAAACTTAAAGCGCTGCACTGCAGTTTCACCGCATTGCACTCTCCATTGCGATGCTTCACCGCTTGGACTATGCAGTGAAGCACCCTCAAAACACAACGAGGCCATTTTGTGAAGAAGGACCCCGGTTACTCCACAGCACTGCAAACTAGTAGCGGAGGCCTTTCCGACAGTAAGTGCAAATCGAAGCACTTAACAAAGCCTTAAAAAACTTCGTTCTTCTTTCACTTCCATCTCAAATGCACACAGCCATCGTATTGGTGTTCATCAGCTAGAATTACTGTGATGCAACCAGTTTTCGGCACTGTTTTCTGGCCCATTCGGTAATTCGAGCTGTCCGCAAATTGGGACATTACTTTCTGGACATTTGAAGGCTAAATAATGAGATTTTACTGCATTCAGCAGCGATATGACAGCTCCACCTAGTTTACTGGACAAAAAAAAAAAAAAGAAAACGGTATACAGAATCTTGTATAAGATTTATACTGGATTTTTCAGTAGGGTGTGCACTTCTGTGCTATTGCATTTTAAATACCATGTGAATTCTGAAATAAACAAGACAGACATTTGATATTTTTAATTTTCAGTTTTCTTTTTCACTCATCAGATACATGTACACTATATTTGATTCAGTATTCGAAGGCATTTTCCTCCATATTCATATTTGATTCATATTCAATAATTTTAATGTTCACACACCCACCCAATATTGGCAAAGATGCATCTATTTTTTTCGAATATTGAGTGTGTCTTCTAGGAAGACCCTGTAATGTTCTTGTGCAAGATTTCTTATGAGCATTGTGTGTTCTATTTCATGGTGTCTTACAGAGCGCAATACTCAAAGTTAGGTATTGCGTCTAAGTGGGCACCTAAATAATTGTGGTCATTTGCCTGAGCTGCAACCAGAGTTTACGTGTGCAACTTCTCATTGTGGCCACACATGTTTTGCTCTTATAGTTGCATGTCCTGTTTTTCTTTTTTCTTTTTTATTGGGGGGGGGGGGGGGGGGGGGGGGAGGGGAGGTCAGTCATTAAGATGCAAATGTTAAGCTAAAAGCTTATCTGCAAAAACTGCTCATGGCCATGTACGCTCAGTTTGAAGGCAGAATTTCTTGGTATTTATGTCACTTTTTACATTACATGCAGGTACGGAGCTCCAGATCCCAATCTCCAGAGAGACTGTGATGTCAAGGTGAAGTGCGAGATGTCCTCAGTGCAAGTTGTGCACACACAGCGGTTTCTGACCGAGCTTATCGACTTCTTTGCGGACTTCAGTGAGCTTCAAATGCTTCTGAAAGCTGCAACAGCTGGCAACAAGGTTTGACTTTTTAAAATTTCGGCATATACCATAAAACTCTGCGCATAATACAAGGTTATTTTTTCCCGATTTTGTCACGTCAAATTTCCGCCTCGTTTTATGTGCGAATCCGAACAAATTTCATTCTAAATTCGCAGTTCCGACCTCGTTATTAATGACCACTACCAGCATCAGGCTTTCAGCAAGAGGAGGCACTGTCCAGCTGTGGGGTCTGCTGTTTTGGTGGTTTCAGTTTCACCACGCTGACCCCGCGATCCTCGCGGCTGCGGTGCCCACGACGCACATGCGACCTGAAGGAAGTCAATCGCACCTTGCATGATGTAGAGATGGAGAAAAGATCACTCGGCATGTTGCGTGGGTCTCTCGCGGGCCTCCCGAGCCATGTTGGACATGCCCGGCAGCCAGATCGCAGACACTTCACCAGTATTCCCAAGGAGCGCATCGGTCGCGTTTTCAAGCAAGTGTGGGATACCGAATGGTTTGTTGGGGGTATCGAAAAAGAGTTTGTACTGAAAGATGTCTCCAGCAAGGGACTCTAGCCAGGTGATACATGTGCCGGAAATGACGATCGCGAAACCCCGAATTTGAGAACATTTCCTGGGCCCACATTCTGTGCATCTGCGCACGGTGCTAGAAGCAAACTAGTGTAGAGCATGATGGCCAGCAGCTCGTGCACTGCTGTCCCGTGTCCGAGCTGGAGGCAGCCTGCTGGTTTTAGAACAACGGGAAATTCTCCGATGAAGCGTGTCAGCTCGAGAAAAAGAGCGAACCAGCACTCGCACATGATGTTCCGTGGCATATTATTCGACGCCTGATGCGGAAAAGCGCGGAGCGCTAGGCCTCTCTGGACAACTGCGAAATGTAGTGCAAATAAATGCTTTTGCTGATCTTTTCTTTATCGCATTACTCGTGGATGAAAACATTTTTTTCTGTTCTTGCTATTCCGAAGTGACATATTGTATTATATGCAGGTTCGTATTATGCGCAGGTTCTTATGGTATTGTTAAGGCTGTGGAGTGCGCTGTGTTTGAATGTTAAGGGTTTGAACAGAGTGAAACATTAGACGCCCCTTTTAGGCTTTTTTTTTTTTCATGCAATCATTTTCTTTTATTATTCAGCTCACATCTTTGATGAGTACCACTTAGCTGTGCTCAAAGGTTTCGATGTAAAAAGCTCTTCAAAGGCTTCTGCTATCAACTACTGACCTGTGTTATCAGCTACGGATGTGTGCATGCATGAATGGATGCATGCACATACGTAAAAGAGTTGCTACCCCTATTTTGAGAATGATTGTTTTTTATATCGCAGTTTTATAGGGCTGTGTGACTATTTGAAGATTTTAAACAAAAGCTTGGCATGAAGTTCGAATAAGGCCCGCCATATATTATTTTTTCCACCGCTATTTAAATCATTCTGATACGCCCTGTACCATGCTGCCCCAAGAAGTATGTATGAGGCAGAGCGTTCAGCCCTGCAATGTGGTCCATTGAAATGGCAGAGTTTGTAATGCTCACACATGTCCTCAGAGGTTGAACCACGTGAAAGTCCCAAGAAGGCTCATCAAACCTTTGGTCTCTGATCTCTGAGGCCATGGCTCATTGATAGCCCTCACCCATCTCGTGTATCGAGACATACTGCTAGTTTAGTATCTTCCTTCACCAACAGCAAAAAGGTGCTTGCTTTTCCTGTGCTTATAACTTGACAGTGACAGAACTAATATGCTGCCTTAGCGTTGCAACACTCTAATAAAATATCAGTGTTGCGTCTTTAAACAGCTATAGCTATTAACTGCGTAAGAAATACTGCCATACTGAGTGCTGCTCCTTGCACGAATACTCATTGAATATCTGGTCACGTAGCAGACGTTCGTGACAACATTTGAATTCATTTTCAGTTTAGTTCTCTCATTATTGAGTTCATGTTTGATTCGTTATTTTGGTAAACTATTCAAATTCAGTTCATATTCAGAGCCACTTCGCATAGTCATGATGATGTCTCATGGCACATGAGGGGGCACACTGAGAGCGGACGCTGTGGGAACACCTTATGGTTGTACCCTTGGCATAGCAGAAGCAATAAGCAATTTCCCTTGCAGGCTTCAATTGCTGAAGGAAGGCTGGCATTGTTCCCGCTCTCATGCGGAGTGTCTTAGGTGGCCTCACTGAAGTTTGTTCCTTATGACCCCTCAGAGAATGTGTGAGATGCAGCTCACTTTGTGGAATGTATTTTTTCGTGTTCTCCACAGATGAATCTGGAGGCTTGCAGAGCACCCCGGGTTCAGCTGGAGGTGACTGCCGCTTCGCCCGTAATTGTGGTGCCCCAGTCTTACAGGAGCTTCGATGTTCTTGTCGCCAATCTTGGGAACCTGAATATCACCACAACGTTTCGCTTCACTGGAGAAGATAAAAGTGCCTCTTCATCGAGGCGCTCCTCAGTTGACATGTGAGTAGTCTGCCATGGTTTTGCATCAGTAAATTAAACATATAGTTTTCAACTGTGGCTCAGTTTGAACTTTTTGTGCTCGAAAACAAAGTACAATTGGTGCGCCACCGTAGCCCTGCATCTTTCTTTCTTTCTTCCAGTTCACAGCAGCAGCCTGCTAGAGAGGGCTGCATTGTGATAAGTGCCGAAGGAGTTATGAGAGCCCTGGATGACCTGAGGGGTGAGAGTTGTGCCTCGTTAGCTCAAATGCAGAAAGACTGGGAGTAGAAATTTTAGACAATGGATGCTGCAGTGCAGTGTGACAAAAGCATCGTGGCATGTGTGAAAATAATGGTAAATAAGTGGGAATATTCAGTAAAACGGTTACTACAGCCTTTCTACTGATCATCTAGCAGTTTAAGATTGACCTGATAGGTTTGTTCAGAATGAGGCTCAAAGTTTGGTTACACTCTGAAATAGTGTTTTTTCTGGTGTAGCTTCTGCACTGCGAGAAGAAAATAAGGTTAATTGATCATCTAAGCATGCCTTAATTTACTTTTTACTTGAAAAGGCAAAAATAGAAAGAGACACTACGCAGATCTCACCAATTCAGCTACAACAGTGATGGGGGTCGTTTTTACATTCACAGATATCTGTGTGTGTGTGTTTGTGTGTTGCCTTGAAAGACAATGATAAAGGGTACACAAACCGAATGTGCTACATATGTAGCCCAATTGGCTACAAAGTGACTGGGCTCATCTGATTTAGGATGTTCACCCTAATAAATTCACCCTTGTTATTATAATCTGTTCATTTGCTTTGTTTATTGTGATGTCCTGTCAGGTGATAAGTGCCTTCTACAAGCCATGGATGTCGAACTGGTCGACATGGACGTCTACTCCGGGGTGTGCGTGCCAGCTTGTCAAGCCATGCCTCTTAATCACCCTGCAGGCACATACACTGTGCA
>JAJIZL010013987.1:8650-30654 GCA_023969395.1 Amblyomma maculatum | reverse complement strand
GAAAAATTTTTCAAGATCATTGTTCATAGCATCAAAATCAGCCCTTTTGTAGTCTTTTATCAGTTTGCTGGTTGGTGATTTCTTCTTTAAAGGTAGCGTCATAGAGATGTGAACAAGGTTGTGGTCGCTTAATCCAGGAAGGACAGTAATGGATTTTACGTCGTCCGGGTGACTTGTGAGCAAGAGATCTAGGATGTTGTCTCCTCTCGTTGGACTTGTTATCACTTGCTGAAGGTTAAAGTCAAAGGTTAGTTCTAGAAAAAGCTTCTGTTCGTTTGCAGGTGTCGAACTTAGTGTCGAGAGCAATGGCCAGTTAATTTGTGGGTAATTGAAATCACCAAACAGAAACATGAGTGCTTTGGGATACTCATTCCTCATAATCGTTAATTCATGGCGTAGGGAATCGGCGAATGATACGTGACTGTCTGGGGGTCTATAGCAGACACCGAACACTAGCTTTCCGGAGGCGTTGTGAAGGCTTACCCAGATCATTTCTAGGATATTATCATGCCGGATAATCGAGGACTGCAGAGTGTTATGAACGGCTATTAGAACTCCTCCCCCTTTTCGGTTAGTGCGATCTTTGCCGTATGTGGTGAAATGGAAGTCTAAAGGGAACAATTCGTGGTCTTCTATCTCTGGGTGCAGCCAAGTTTCTGTGAGTATGACCATGTCGGCGTCTATGACTTCAATGAAACTGTGAACCTGATGGCGTTTAGGTAGAATACTCCGTATATTAGTAAAAGCGATGTTGATGAGTGCGGGTAAATGACGATTGCTTGGCGAAATCGGTTCATGCAGTTCAGTAGAGTGTCACTTGGCTTGCTCTGAGGCCTGCTGTGTATTGTCCTGTGCTCCTTTTATCTTAAAATAAAAAGGTGTAGGGAAGGCGCATTAAATTGGGAAAGCTTGCTCCATTAACCTATGTCCATGCCTCTACATACGCAGAGGTTCAACCAAGTCCCTGCCACAACACAGATGTGCTATATTACTATATAGTTATGCATGACACTGGCAGTGATGCCCTCGTCAGTGCAACCTCCCCTTGGTCTCAGCGTCGTCTGCTACTGACCGATTAGGAACTGTGCTAGGCAATTCATAAAAACTAATTACAGACTGCAAGAACATGAGGTTTTCATCACATCCACTACAAAAAGTTCTATCGTATTCTCTGGAACCACAGAGACAAGAATGTTGGAAACAGATCTGGCTGCTTTCACTTTTTGCATCACTCTGCTATCAAATGAAATGGAGAGGGAACCTACCAGGCCATCACCTTTCAGCTCTCTTCCAGTCCCTAGATTGAGGAGAAGTTTCTCTAGTAGGTGCTTTCTCTGTTTGGCATCCTATGCACTGATAATTCTCTATGTAGTCTAAAGTACACATACAAAAATGGCACGGCATAAAGCTGTTGAACAGCTGTGACCTTAATTTGTTGGATCGTCAGGCAGCTCTTTACCTTCAAGACTTCAACCCGGTGATCATCTATGCGTCCACCTGAAGCCAAAAGCATGCGTTGCATGGATCTTGCCCTGTCTATGAATGTCATATACACATGTTGTCAGCAGCTGTCTGTATCTCACTAGTAATTCTAAATCTGTAGTACGTAATCAGTGTATGCCCAGATTCTGGTTGCCTTGCCAGGCATGCAAATAACAATAAGTCTATGAGTTGCTGCCCTCAGGCAGTGCAACAACTCATAAATGTCCAAGCAAGACTGAACAGAAAACCACTCCTTGCCTAATGTGTTGCCGTAGTCGCATTTCAAACTTCAAGCTTGGTTGATTTGATTATACATTGTTTCAAGTATGAATACCTTGAGTGGACGTTAAACGAATGTACATGAAGCCAGTCAGCTGCCTTTTTTTTTGTTTGTTTGTTTTTTCTTTCTTTGCCATCAGCGCCATGCTGTGATTTTCACGCTCACTGAGCAATTGCATAGCAAAATCGTTGTCGGCTTCTTCCGTTCACAAAGGTCCCCGTAGAAAGTGCTTTGGTTAGGTTAGGTGGATGGATATGAGATTAGAAGCACAGTGAAACTTCACTTGAACGAACTTCAAGGGACCTTGGGAAAAAGTCTGCTGGAGTGAAAGTTTGCTGAACTGAAATAAGTGCGTGGAAGATTATTCGCATTAGCTTCAAGCAATACTGTGTGTTCAAATCATATCTCAACCCATTTATTTGTCACTGCGCTCGTTTGCAATGAAGAATGCAGTAACCTTTTGCAGCAAATTTGATCTTAGGACTTCAGTGGTTAGCTTGACCTCAGTCACTGAGTTCAAGCTGTCGTGAACACTGTGTGGCACAAGGGTCTGCTGGGCAGCAAAGGTCTTCAGTTCCTCCAAGCAGATCAGTGCTTCAGCAGATCATGGTTAACCAGCATGCAGACGTACGCCTTTCTTGGAGCTAAAAGGCCTAGTAGGGATGAAGCTCTGGCTATGGCTGTGGAGCCAATTAAGCGTGCAAAACCAGCTATGCATTTTGCTGGCTACAAGCTTACTTAGACATCCAATTCAGTTTGAAGCTAAAATGGCCACTTTTTCTCACGCAGTAATGAAGTGTAGTTGTTAAAGTGAAAGTATATGCAACAAAAAGTGCGAGTTGTGACTCCTGAAGTTTTCAGTATGACCTGGAAGCCACAGGATGATGCTGCAGAAAATATTCGTAGAACTGATACAGTGAAATCTCGTTACTACAAATGCCACATTAACAAATTTTTTAAATTAACGAATTTTTAAGAATCCCCAGCAGATTTGCTATGTTTTCAATGCAAAACTGTTTCAGAATTACGAATTTCAAAATAGTGTATATTTCAGAATAATGAACATATTTTATTTCTTCTTCTATAATTTTGGAACATCAGTATTACGAATTCGGCTAAAATTAACAGTGCCGCAGCTTGCAACTCTCGCGTGAAACAGAAACCGTTGTTTCTGTGTGTATGGTCCATGGGCTGTAGCTGTCATCATCAGCACATCTAGTACCAGCTCCTAGAGCCACCACGAAGCTATGGTTTATTACGCAGTAGCCAGCAGGCCTAGCCACTTGCGTTTTTTTTCTTGGGTGGTACGCGGGCCGGTCGTTTGTGCGTTCGAGCGTGCTGAAAGTTTTTTCTTTTATATGCCGCGGATTATCTTATTGCAAAGTTTGTGCGAGAGCGACGATATTAGCCAGCGAAGTGCCAAGAAGATATGAACACAGCTGCTTTCACTGCAAGAAATCGACGCAGGGAAAAAGTGATTCGGCCTCTACAGACAGGTAGCATTGCCTCGACCGCCGCAATCATTTTGAAAGACCGAGACAAGATTTTGAAACTCCAGATTTTCAACCTCCAGGGAGCATTGAAGATGAGATCATATCAAACTCTTATGTTTCTTTTTCTTTTTTTTTTGCACATGGTCGAAGTTCGTACTTTCATCGCTCAGTGCAATCACGCATGCGACGAGGTGTTCCGCAAAGTGGAAGGTGTATGTGCTGTAGTGGTGTAATGTAGTGCACGGTAGTGTTTGCTGCACGTGGCAGAAGAAAATAATTGATTGCTTCAAATAAATCAGCTTTGGAGTTAGTGCAACATTTTCATTTGAGGTTTTGCTTGTCTACACGTGTGCCCACTGCCAAGGTACGTCATTTGCATGCCTAGGTTTGACCACTGGCTTATAATCGCAAATTTTTCATTACAATGATATTTAAAATAATGAATGATTTTTTGCGGTCCCGCAGGATTTGTTATATAGAGATTTGACTGTATAAGCAATACGCTGAATTTCATTAATATGAAGGGCATTTGCTCAGTGTTACATGAAGCTTCAGTGGGGGATTTAAAAAGTTCGTACAACTGAATACTTCGTTTAAACGATGTTCATTCAAGTGACATTCTACTGTATGAGGGGATTACGTGCACGCAGCTGGCATAAGACTGGCTTAATTAAAGAAATATTTCGGGAGATAAGTAGCCAGGCTGATGGTGGCGAAGTGGATTTGGAACTGGTGATGCCTTGGTGACCAACCAGTGATAAATGTGTACCGGCATCTACACCCAGCGGACCGCACAATGTGGACAGTCTACTTACTGTATGAAAATGAAGAGAGCTTACACTGTGCTCTATTCACGAGCACGAAGTGCTCTGTAGAGTTGTGCTAAAGGAAAACACTCCTTGAAAAAACTTCAGGAGACCCTGACATAATGCTCGGTTAGGTGAAAGTTTACTGAAATAAATGAAGCATCATGCAGCCACTATAAACTTCATAAACTGGAGTAAATTTCAAATATTCAAATAGTTCTCAATGGCATTTACTTGGCAATGCTGTAAATTTTACACAGATGCGCATCATGAGTTCTATATATGCAAGTTATGAAAAATTTGCAGGACCTTCTGGGTGGGTAGTTCTAATGAGCTTGCGTCAGTGCATTAACACGCATGCCAATAACTTAACTATGCGTTTCTTTGCCAATGTATAGATCATATGGAATTCACTTTTGCAGAAGACCTCTCAAAAGGGCTCCTCGAGTCTGTAATGTCAACGTGTTCCTTTGCTGATTGGTTTTATTTTTGTAGACTGAGTGCAATAAAAATTTAGACTGAAGAAGCACTCAGCATGTGCATTCACCATTCAGTGTAGCGATTTGTAGTTTGTGCTCATTGTCCTCAATTCTGCATGTGAGGTCACACAGTGCTCTGCCTTAAAAACAATATTTTTCTAAATTTAAAGAAATTATACAGGTAACTGGGAATAAGGCGAACTGTTGAAGGCTTGCATTTTGTACAGCAGATTAAGACACAGCTAGAGATGGCACAAAATCAATGGGGGTGATAGAGAGAGAGTAAAATTTATAATTCTGTAAAAGTGTATGGAACTGACCAAAAACATCTAAAACAAGGATATGTTCTAGACAAGACGGTTTCAAGACGTCTACTAGCATAGCATTAGGACAGCTATAGCAAATTTAGCTACAGCTAGAAGCAATGGTATAAGAAAGGTATTGAAATATTCTAGGCAAGAAGTTTTCAGGACTTCTACTAGAGTAGCAATAGCATAGCTATAGCAGAGCTACAGGAAGGCTTGTAGCTGTTGGGCCTAGAAAACGTCTCAACTGATACTTATTTTAGGAGTCCTCATTTCTTTGCTTAGACTAGATGCCAATTGGCTCTTTTTGTGTTTCAACTTCAACTTCATCAAGAACTACAACTTCCTCAACAACTTCAACTACAACCTCATCACCCAGCATGCGAGCTTTATAGTTGTGTATATTGAGAGAACAGACTATACAGAAGGACCAACCCTCGCAGGTGATCTTCGTGTTCTGCAGGCCCAGATTGCAGAGTGACTTGTTCCGCATGAGTGACTCGCGCAGAACAAGCAGTCCATCGTCCCCAATGCCATTGTGGCCGAGGTTGAGGGTAATCAGAGACTTCGTGGCAACCTGCGCACAGCAGCGAGCGTACGCAGGAATCAGAACAGGTGCAGAAAAGAATGGCAGCCTAAGTTGTTCCCCATCTTGAATTATTTCAATGCTCTGGATGAGCTTTGCCTCGCTCTTTGCAGGAGTTTCGTTAAATGCACTCGTTTAAGCTATCTGAAGGTGTAATTCTGAAGTTCCGCACTAAGAAAAGCACCAGTTTAATTCAATGACTTAAACCTTGGCAACAAGTGGCAGTGCTCAAGTTCGTTGTCGCATTTCTTTAAATACTTGCAAATGACCAACATGCGCATGCACAAACAGTTCTGTGAGCAAACCATCGGTTTGCACCAACGTGGTAAACAGTGAAATGCTCACTTTGCTGCTGCTTAGCAAGTCATTAAACTAGCAGAAGTTTAAGGGATTGGTGAATTCTTCCACTAAAGTGATAATTTCATCACATCAAGGAAATGTTACACTCAGTGATGTCCACAGTAGATCACTCTGACGATTAAAAGTTGACCTTCCCGTGTACTAATAATCAATTGGATCGCCGTTCTCTCATCATATTCAATGTGCAATAAAAGGAAAAGCATGATCTGCGCAGTGTCCTGAGCACACAAGAATCATTTGCAATCATGTACAACTAAAGGAAGGAAAAAAAAAATTCACAGACGATCATCAGTATTGATGCAGCCTGTACACGTGAGCGTTACTCTTCTACAGCATGTTACCTGACTATGTTATTGCCAATGTAATGAAATTAAGCACGCAGTATAATGCTCTCATTTCTGCATCATACAATGTGTGGTGGAAATTTCCGTTTAGTTGACTTTGACTACAATACGAAACATCCAGAAGCCGCTGATATTTCTCTCAGGTAGAGGTTTCAAGCCCAATAGGATCATTACAGCCTTGTGGTTAGAAAAGTGAACACTCCTGTGCCACCTGCCAAAGGTATGCTTGTGATTTTGGAGGCTGCAAGGCCTCAAATAGGGGTGCAAGAGTTCATGTTTTAAAGCGTAGCTTTTAGGCACCCATTCCATGCTTGAGTGACATTGGCGTAACATTACAGTGAGTGCATGATTATAGGCTTTGCTTTAGTCAGAATGTCAACCTGGTCTACCTTTCAAGACTTGAAGATACGATTTGAGGTGGTGTCTGCAATGCGGCTGATGACGAGTGCCCAAACTAGCTGGATGATGTCAGCCTCCTTTAGTAACCGATAACTGTTGGACCTCCTTGTAATCATCTCTGAAACAAATTTCTACCCAATTGGTGGCTCAAGAAATATTATTTCAAGTAAAGGTGGTGGTGGTGGTGGTGGTGGTGGTGGTGGTGCTGCTGATGATGATAGTGGTGGTGATGGTGGTGATGATGATGATGATGATAATAATAATAATAATAATAATAATAAATTCTTCACAAGGTGGCAGCAACTTGCGAAAGCAAGGACAAAGATGGGATGTATACAATGCAGCCCAACTGTTCTTGAAATGCGGCAATAAAAATTTATGCTTTGAGATGCTTGTACTGATGAAAAGCAGAGCAATCTTCCTGACATTGCCCATCCGTGCGTATGTATGGCAAAGGCAC
This sequence comes from Amblyomma maculatum, assembly GCA_023969395.1. Classification (NCBI taxonomy): domain Eukaryota; kingdom Metazoa; phylum Arthropoda; class Arachnida; order Ixodida; family Ixodidae; genus Amblyomma; species Amblyomma maculatum. Next base: position 23,660 of record JAJIZL010013987.1, on the reverse strand, counting down.
AACACAAAGGACTGGATGACAAGAAACCGCCTTTCAATTGAAGAGTATGCCGTTAGGCACTAGTTCAGATGGAAGATAAGGCTGAATTTTAATTGTTCACTGAGTAGAAGCCGAGTTGAACAACTATAAGGCAAGAATAAGAAAGGAAGTCCCTATATTCGCAGTCACCAACTATGCAGGATGCCAAATGCATGCTAGCCAAGACTCTTGATTGCGGTAACTTTGTTGCCCCACCGAATGCAACGAGAAAGGCTAGTCACACAAGACATGGGCATTACTCATGTGCTGAAGGTGTAATAATAACTTTTCGTTTACCGCTGCCGCTTACAGCGGCTGCGCGCCGTCAGCACAGCTCGCACTGATTGGTCCCTGCGTGTAGAGTCCATCGGAATTTGACAGGAACGTGGCGACATATATCGTCCTCAGGGTGATCTACACATGTGTACTGACACTAGCGGTAGACGGCAGCGGTAAGTGACAGCGCTAAACTTAAGGTCTCTAGTCCCTGGTGCATCAAAGTGCATGCTGATAACGATTCGCAAGACCAGGAACCGACGTCTGAGTTGAGGATCGTTTGCCATTGCAGAAGTAGGTAAGGCTGCAGGACAGAACTGGCTGCAGAATGCATCATGAATTGCTCCTGTTGGACAGGGTTCGTAAACCTGGGAGCAACGCAGCATGTAGTCAAACCTCCATGGTAAGATGCACTTGCATTTGTGACAACATACATACTTGACGCATGGCTGGCCAAACTTAGAGTCCCCTAGGAAGACTTTGCTCATGCGGGTGGTGATCGACCTTGACATTGCAGAGCCGTGTATACTGTTACTGATTGAGATGTATGAGCACTCCTTGACTGACAAGGGAGGCAGACTAGGTGCCGCTTTTTGTTATACTGCATCCCCAAAGCAGCTTTCTGGCACAGGAGTAGGCCCTCTTGTGGACAGTAAAGGGACCCGTTATAGTACTTGTAGAGACACAGAGATAGAACAACCTCAGCCAGTGAGGCAGTGCGCGCTTAAGTGCCGCAAAACAATGATACACACAAAGACAGCAGTGGTTAGTAACGTGGTGTCACCTTAGTTGTGTAGCAATGCTTTTCTGTGGCTTCTAGGAATTATGCGTTTACATAGCCTTAGAAATGATGAAATCAAAATTAATGCATGTTAACACAAGACACAAGGGGCACAAGGACAACCGTCGGCAGAGCAGCCACCCTGGTAATTTGACCCCGCATGTCTACAATTGACCATGTCACAGTTTGCAAAATACAGTTATAAACAGACATTTCCAAAATGTGACTCAATGAGTTACGTAATTAACAAGTACTCATAATGGTGTGCACATGAACCAGACACTGCTAGCCGTGGCTCTGGCTGAAAAAGATCTGCTAATGACAACAGCATGAAAAGATACTATACAAGAGATCTTGGGAGTACTATTAAAAGAGAAGGTCACTAGTGGGGTGCCTGTTCAATTATTATCTTCGTTCTTACTGGCATGTGCTTTACATATGTCGCAGCATTAGAGGAAAAGCCTTTTTGCTAATGAAGATTGATTGGTTGGTTAGTTTACAAGAGGCTATGAGGCACGCCATAGTGGAGGGCTCTGGAAGTTTTGACCATCTAGATTTCTCCGATACGCGCTTACATAGCGCAGTACACAGGTGCCTTGTCTTTTGCTTTTATTGAAAAGTGGCAGTTGTGGCCGGGATTTAATCCCACGTTGTTGGGTCCAGCAGTAGAGTGCCCCTAGCCACTGAGCCACCGCAGCAAGCGCTGCTACACTCTTAATCTGGTTCCACATACATTCCGGCTATAAGTGGAACTTTTTTAAATGTCCCACATATATCTGAAACCTATGTGGAAGCAGATTAAGAGTGCAATAAAGAACTGGCGGTTCATGTAAAGTACAACACGCCCCATCCCCGAGTCCTGTTCTGTTTAGCTTGGTTCTTCTACCTCAGTGCAGTGTGCGTCTATCTGTAGAGCGCTTGGGTCCAGCTGTACAGCAGGAAAAGAAGACACAGCACAAATCAAGACCGCCTACTGACCAGGGCCCGGGAGATGTGCCTCATGCCAGCCGGTGAAATGCCATTGTTCCACAGCACCAGTGTTTTGAGCCCCTTGTCGGCGCTGTCAGGCTGCTGCGCAATCCCGTCCGAGAGATGCGAGACGCCAATGTCCTAGAATGAAGGACAGCATGATTAGAAAGGTTGTTTTTTCATCCCTCCTTTTCTGAATTTCCATTTTTTTTTCCAGAGTAATAATCTTCTAAAAGCACACTTGAGATGTGATGTTAGTACACTTTTGACTTCATGAGTCTACGTCTTGCACAATTTAGGAGGCAACAATCAAGAAACACACAAACAACGGACAGAGTCAAGGACAGCAAAACCTTCCATGCAGTGCTGTTTCGCCTGCATTTCTTTATTTTCTTCCTGCAGCTGTTTCATGCTTTGAGCTGCCCATGGTTGCGACTATCCGTACGTAATTTTTTCCCTTCTCTACTCCTGCACGTTCTTTCACTGCCTTCCACTTCTTGACTATTCGCACTGGCTTCTTTGCATCTTTAGAGCCAGCTTTTCCTCTAGTTTTGTGTTTTATTTTTTCCCTGCGGTCACTGCATGCATTGCCTCCCCAAACTCACGACCTTCGAAAAATTGGAGTCTCCTTGCAGCTCATAACTGCAGAGGTAAGTCATCTCCAAGAGCACCACTTTGTCATCTTCTATATTGATTTGCCTGCGACAATAGGCCCTGATTACGCTATTACATATCTCTTGTATTGAGCCAAAACTCTGCATGCACTGCAATGTTGCAGAAAGCATGTCATTACAACCAAACGCTCTTCATTAATGACGGTGTCTTAAATTAAAAAAAAAAAAAGAGCGCAGAGCTGTTTATGAAAGGCTTAACAGGACTGCAGGTTCACTTCATAATGTTTGAGCTTTCTACGGCACGTATCTACTGTAAGCGTGGTCACGAAAATTTTCTCTTACTGCATCAAGTATTTCTCTCTTGCTCTCTCTCTTGGTGCATCAAACATTGCTTCTCAATGTCATTTCACGTCATGATTGACTTCCACTTTACTTCCCGAGAAGACGGACCAAATATATGTGGGAACTATCGTAGAACACTTGACTGCTAACCTCAGCACTACCCTCCTTACCGTGTTGTTATAAGAGGAAGCTCAGAGTGACTAGTCACTCTCAGGAAGTGAGCTTCCACTACTGAAAACAAGAAATATTGACTTGAGTTGACCTTGACAAACCTGCACACATGAAGAGGAGCACTTTCAATTCGCTATCACTGCTATATGTCTCACAGTGAGAACTCTTGCCCTTGAAGAATGAAACAAAGTTTGGCAAGCGAAGGAAACCACAGTCTTCATGTCTTAGTTGTTTCAAATATGTCTCTGTTCTTTCATGCTTTTCCATAGATAATGGTTTCAAAGATATATTCTACCCTCTCTATTGCTTCTTAGTTTCATTATTATGAATGCTTTGTATTAGGGTAACCTTAAGGTAACCTTAAAGTGCCCGGCCATCTTCGACCAGTGAATGCTATTTAGTCTGGTATGCATAGTGCCTGGTAGCCACAGAGTGCTGTTAACTGACACTTCTGCCTTTCCTTCAAAAAACACATATTTTCAGCTATTAAGCAGAGCGGATGCCATACATGAGTATCTAACACAGTGCACTGTACATGTTATAGGCCAAGTTTAGTTTGAGAAAAAAAGAATCTTTACTGGACTGGCATCGTCTTAAATCTTCAGAAAAAAAAGGCCGCTAGTGAAGTTGCTTTTATAGTCTTTAGAGCTGTAGGTCAGTCAGATTTTTATCACATGTGGCAGTCAGCGGTATCACTCCTTCTACTCAATTAAATGCCAGCGTTCCCAATTCTTGAATTAAATGAATGCGCACAGCAAACACGTGCGTTGTGCGCCTTTCAACTCAGATCGAGGAATTATACTTCTCCATGTGCTAACATCCCATTTACTATAATTAAAAAAGGGCTAGTACAGCTCAGATACTGAATAATGTGAAAAACTGCAAAAAAAGAAGAAAAGATGGAAGAAGTTTAATGTGGCTAAACAAAGTATAACGTTCAAAAGCACTAGCATCATGTAGTTTATCTTGGTAGACATTGGTAGATGCAGATGACATCATTGTCTTCTTCTCGAGTGACATAGATGTCAATCCCCACTTTAAACGAGCTGTAAGAGCACGCCTGCGTGGCCTAGGGGCGGCATGTTTAGCTCAAGATAGAAGGATCCTGAAAGACTGGAATTCAATTTCACCCCCCCCCCATCTCAATGGCGAAGCCTGAGTGGGCAGCGTCTTCCAATCCGATGACGCAGGAAATGGTGAGCTGGTTAGACTTCGTAAAGTAATGCTTTTGCGCTAAAAAAAGCTTTAGATAAAATGAAAGAAAAGAAAAAAGGCGGTAACATGCGATCTGCATAAGGAGCAACTACCAGCTACTGCAGAGTCTACTACAATTTAAGAAGTTATACTACCACCTCGCCCAATGCCTCCGAGTTGGATACGTTTCCTCAATTAAAAAAAAAGGTTCGCCGCATGATCGCCTGAGGCATCAAACAACAGCACTGACACACAATACATACAATACATTTTGCAGCCAAAATTTATATTGCAAATGGAACTTTGCAGTGACTACTGCTCTCACTAGCAATAAAATCAACAACAGCTTAGTTAAGTCCACAGCAGGACATAACTACACTGACCTCAATACAGCACCATCCAACCCTATCCCCCAAAGACGTCCCAATCTCCTCAATTCACTGGAATCTTTGCTTTCCCCCACTACTTCTACCTTCTCTTCAAATTCACTTTGTCCTAAATGGCCTTATCTTCCATCCATATTACATGCTATGAAATTTGTCTACTTCTTATTCCTGGCTTCAGCTAGACATCATTGAAAGATGTTCACTCCCCGAATCCACTCTGCCCTCTTCATACCTCTCAACGTCATTCCTATTTTACACCCAGTAAAATTGTGGAGAAGCATGCAATGGCCCTCGTGCAGAGCACTGTCTCCCCCAGAATCGACTGACCTGGAGATTATTCCCACGCAGGTCGAGGTACTCGAGGCGCGTGTTGGCTCGCAGCAGGTTTGCCAGCTGCAGGCCGTCTGCACACGTCATCCCATTGTCGCCAAGATAGAGCTCCTTCAGCGCAGGGTTCAGCTTCAGTGCTGCCACTGCAGGACGACATAAAAACAGAGATTGAACAGCGTCTTATTAAGCCAGAAGATGCTTATATATGTCTGCTGACAACAACACTGCAGCGTCACAGCTGTATTTCACATTACAAATATAGCACAGCTTGCAAATATGAGTCAAAACAGTCCATTGAAATTCATATATGGAAGTGACAATTAAGTACACTGCGTGACGATAACACGTGATTCATTTACTTCTTGGTTCAGAGCAGGTATTGTCACAAGCAAACTGCCATGTCAAGAACAGGCTTATATATAAGCTACATCAACTTTTCATGTCATATAAGCCATTTTTTACAACAGGTGTACTGGTAACATTTCTCGGTTAGAGATGACTGCATGTGACAGCTTTCTTTCTTTTTTTCACATTTTAAAGGCAGCATAAAATAATTGACTGAAACAAGAACGAGGTGGGACAAGCACCGACTTTTGACAGATAGTGACGGCTGCTGAAGACATCTCTCAAGTCCATAAGATACCAGCTTCTTTTCCCATCTCACTCTTCCCCTGTCCTCCTGTTTTGTGTCGCACTTATAAGCACAAAAGATTAGGATCGATTCACCCAATTTTGTACCCTACTTTGACCGTGCTGATGAGTGACGCCATTTTGCTCACGGCAGAGTAAGTGATGCTCGAATAGATGGTGAAACAACCAGGAAAATTTGCCAGCCACAGATAAGTACGAAGCACACTTGTGACACTTGTGACACTTGTGACATCATCTTAGGTGCTGACCTAAGATGACGAGTGAACGGCCAGTCAGCGAGCAGTTCTCGAGATGAAGGGAGTTGAGGTGCGAGCCAAGCCTCAACGCCCGCCCGAGGACGAGCAAGGTCTGCTCGCTCAGCGATGTGCCCCTGGCGTCCAGGTGCTGCAAGCAGGGGGTCTGTGAGAAGAAGAAAAACGTGAGAAGCAATCAGCACTGTCATATGCTTGGCTGGAAGAGACTATGGTATGCAGCATCACAGGCAATCAGTGTGTAATATCTAACAAAATGAACTTCTCAATAACGCCTCTCTTTCAACACCACCACTCGTAACCTCCTTCAATTCATCACTGTTTTGATGTTCTCAAACACACCGAGATTTTAAAATTTTCCCTCAAATTTACTTTGTTTTATGTAAATTTGGCCCTTGAAGAAGTCCAAGCAACAAAACATGAAAAACGAAAATGCAGCAATAGTATTAATAGCTAATTTAATTGAAATTTAGAGGGCGAGACAGTGAACTCTGTTTATGATGTGTAATATTAAGGCAAGACATTCTGATAATGACATGTGAGGAGCTAGCATGTGTGAGAAGAAAAGGAGAGTTTTGTAGCACTGACAACCGTGTCACTATTGAAGGACCACATACACGGCCCACATGTGTGACACACCCTTTGCGCGCAGCAGTGGAAGCTAGCACATGCGTCCTTTGCAGCAAAATGATCCAGTGGCAGTTTTGTGATGTTGCAGGTCCTCTCCATAGGTGCAAATTGTTAACTTAAAAAAAGGGGTTTAGTCATGCTTTAGCAGCAGTTGTGGCATCAGCAGGGCCAGCGTATATGTCTTGTATGCATTTTGAGTGTACTACCCTCCTACCATTGACCACCGGTCGTGAGAGGTCCGCATGTTTTCATGCCTTCATCAGGGCACTCCAGCCGACTCTCATTCCTGCAGTACTCCCACAGCTTCGGGAGAACACAGAGTCATCAGCAAGCTGGAGAGAACACTGTGCTTCGATGAATGCGCAGGTGCTACTGACCCAGCAGTAGGACTTGCCGATACACCGCTACGCTATACTGCAGCCTAAAACTTGTATGCTGCTCAGAACGATGTAGGGTGAAATGTAAGAGCAGACGCAGCAGCAAGAATGCTGTCACAAAAACAGTTTTTCAAGTAATGGTTCACTGTGCACAACAGTTTAGCCGATCTAATAATTTTTCATCTTCAAATGGTATACAGCTGAATACCCTACGGTTTTTTTTTTCGCACTTAATTATGCCAAGAAGCAGCAGATGATAGCATTTGCCATTTCCATGGAGGAAGAAAAAAGTGGTTGTTTCCCAAGGAGAAAGGAGAATATGCCGGTGGGGCCATGACATCACAACTTTTGAAGATGGAAGTGACACGGCCACTGTCGTAAGTCAGCCATGTTTAAGTGCGATTGCACATGTATTATGACAGTGCCTCCTATCTTCTTTCAGTGTCAGGCAAAAGAAAAAGAAACTACCTCTTCCGTAATCTAGAGTAGACATAAGCATGGAAATATGGCTACGGGCATGGAACCATTACACCACCCTTTAAAAAAGCGTAGACCGTTGTTCTGTGCAGCACCCCTCTCGCTCTACAGCGGCCTTCTGTCAAAGGCTCCTGACAGCCAACGGATGATAATGAATTGCGTATGGTGTCATGTATTTTGACTTTTGAGTGGCGTTATTAGAAATGACAAATTAAAATTCGGCGCATTTTAAATGCAGCTTGAACATATCTCAATGAACATTGATAGAAGAAATTCGAAACAATTATTTTTGTAGCTCGTTTGGGCAGCATCGAACGTTTGCATGCCAGTCCTGTACGAGCTAGGCGGAAAACTCGTATCATTAAATCTTGTTAAATCTCATTTGGTGCCCGGATGACGACTTTCGGTTTTGACTCGATGTCACCTCAAGTACAATGATACCACTGCATTGCTTGACGTCACCTGCGCTATAGCCAACGTTCTTAAATATTTGTTATAGCCGATGCAAAGTGCGCCAACTCGGGGCGAATGCCCGGTACCGAGCGGGTCTCGTGAGGAACGAAAGCGAAAAATTTTGAAAATGTCTTGTAAAAATTGACTCGAACGGATGATAATGAATTGCGTATGGTGTCATGTATCTTGACTTTTGAGTGGCGTTATTAGAAATGACAAATTAAAATTCGGCGCATTTTAAATGCAGCTTGAACATATCTCAATGAACATTGATAGAAGAAATTGGAAACAATTATTTTTGTAGCTCGTTTGGGCAGCATCGAACGTTTGCATGCCAGTCCTGTATGAGCTAGGCGGAAAACTCGTATCATTAAATCTTGTTAAATCTCATTTGCTGCCCGGATGACGACTTTCGGTTTTGACTCGATGTCACCTCAAGTACAGTGTACCTCAAGGGCCGGTTCATGCGCCACCGAAAACGAACTCTCGGTCACTCGTCGAACGTTTTCCTATATCGTTTTCAAGCGAATTCGTCAGGACAGTATTCGCGTGTGATATGCCGGTCGTTCTCAGATGTGCATCAGCGCATCAGGCAGAAACAGAGCCAGGACGTGCGAGGGTGAGTACGGATCTGGAATTTATTTTACCGATCGACCCACCAGAATTAAATGGACCCAAAGTAATAACCATGAGCTCATCTGTGCTTTGCGCTCTGCAACAACATTGTATGGAATTGCATTATCCACCAACTGTATGTATATGTATACTTTGTTAAAGCGTCTTTAAAATGGGGTCTAGAAAGTGGCTATCGAAATCCATGCATTACGTAGAGGAAATGTCACTGAGTGTGCTTACGTGTCGTGTACAAATTCGTTGAAAGCGAGTCAATTTTTACAAGACATTTTCAAAATTTTTCGCTTTCGTTCCTCACGAGACCCGCTCGGTACCAGGCATTCGCCCCGAGTTGGCGCACTTTGCATCGGCTATAACAAATATTTAAGAACGTTGGCTATAGCGCAGGTGACGTCAAGCAATGCAGTGGTATCATTGGTTGGCAAGCGCCACACTCTAAAGGAGGCAGGTATAAAAGGCGTGGTGCTCGACCGGCCTGGCACAAATAAGTTAGTAACGCGGACAACTCAAGCTGCCAGTAACCGCCAAACACAATTCATCCGTGACAGAAAGTAGTCCGCTGTCAAATGGCAACTTCGGTGTTTTTTTCTTTTTTTAAGATTTGAGGTCATCATCACATCGCGTTGCTCAGATTTCACTCTTTCCACTGCAAAAAAAAAAAAAGATTCATAACACCAGGATATTTTTTGAAGGAGTGAAAAACTAAAACAATGGCCAATTAATTCCTATGGCATCACGACATAAAAACTCATCATGTTACGAATGCAGCCACAAACCTGTTGTGTGCACGTTGGTTAGCTAAAGAGCGTAAGTGACAGTTGTGGTCACTATTTGCCTGAAATTACAAAGAGCAATTGAGCTCAATCTTATCTGGCCATCTATGCAATGATGTGTCCCGCACCAAAAGTATGTCCGTAGAAATCTCCTCGATTCAGGCCACGGAATGGGAAATTTTAAAATTTATTAGCGCTGCAACAAAGCAGGACAACTGCGAAATTTGGCAAAAATGCATAGACAACTATAGACGAACGTACTGTCAAATTTTCAGTACAATCCGAGCAGGTTGAAAATGCACAGAAGTTGCCACTCGAGCTTCTCTCTTACTTGAATAAATGGCTACAGACTCAAGAATTTCAATGCATGTGTCTTGTTTGCTGCAGTCAAATATCAAAAAGTGACTGCTTTTACTGTTAGGCGAAGGAAAACACACACCGCGTACCACGACCCACAGCAACTGCTGCTTTATTTTAAGATGCATCCTACGTGCTACAGCTGGCACTTGAACTGTCTGAGCAGCTGATGCCGTAATGGAACCGTTTACGAACGTTGGCCGTAACTGAAACAGTTCCAGTGCAACCCAAAACTGTCCGCTTCCGAAACGAATGTTCGTGAACGCCTAATAATTACGCGGCATTCGAGACAGAAAACAGATAAGCGGGAAATATTGTTCGCATACAAACCAATGTTTTGTTGGCACCTCGACCGGCACAAATGAGGTTGTTTTTCAAGGTCACCAGCTGCTATCGAAATGCGATGGTGACCGGCATGATCCCAATTGAAAAAAAGAAATTGTACCAGCATCGTACCAAAAATAGGTTTCAGTTCCTGGCACTCTGTTTTTTTTTTTTTTTATACAAATATTCATCACAAACACATTACCCAACGAGAGCAGCCGTGCCCCCCACTAATGCGCGCATTTCCATCATTTAGTTTTGTTCTGACTATACCCTGCCTGATACACTGCAGTTTTCCCAGTGCAGCAAAGATCGCAGCCCCTTTGGCCGTATCCGGCCCATGAGAGTGAAGTAACTGCTATCTCCAAGTGCGCCTACCTTCTTGAGCATTCTTGAGCAAGCTTGCCAGCCCCGGGAGTCGATGTTGCGGTTGTGCGAGATGTTGAGCTTCCTCGCCGATTCGTAGTACTCGATCATGTCGAACACCGTGGCCGCTCCCTGCCGGGAAAGACCATCGACGGAATTCGCACGGCATATAAGTGACAGCATTAGATTTCTACAGCATGCTGCACGGGTGTATGTTAGTGACTATTTAAAGAAATTCGCGAGAGCGGCACGTGACCAATGCCTGAGACCAAGACCGCCGAGCAGGCTCTATGTATCAAAGCGGCCGCCGCTCTCTCCCCCTCCGTGGCTGCCGTGCTCCGGCTTTTCCCTCTCCTCTTTCCCACTCCCTGCCGAATTATAGTGACGTCACGTTATTACAGTGACGAGAGTTCTACAGCTTACAGCAATTACAATTCCGGTGAATCACTACTAAATTACGAAATTTGGTAACGGACACAAATTTTGTACATTTTGTGTGAGCGGATATAGTTGCTCATTTATTTGAAATAAAGGCTTAGAATAGAAAAAGTTTACCTCGATTGAATTTGAATCATTTCAGCTCTGACGGCTGCTGCTACACCCAACGTTTATAGATCCTCTATAAACGATGGCTACACCATAGGCAATGGTTGCACAAACCTCAGGTGTTCATCGAACACTGAAAAAAAAAAAAAGTGATAATAAGGAGTTCAAAAAATATAAAACAAACGTCAGCCTGGGGACACAATTTCCTGGAAGACCCTTACAGTTATACAACTAATTAAATAAATCTCTACCTTTTGAATTACCGCAGTAAGGTTGCTATAGCAAAAAGGGAGAGAAACTGCGGGCAAGATGATGCCATATCTATTTTCTAAACAAGTAGTAGTAGTATGTGGTTATATTTATTATATAGTATACAAAAGGAAGCAAAAGATGTTTGCCAGCCCCGGTATCTGCTATCTGCATTATATCAAGCACCTGAACTGGGGCGGCGGAAATAAAGGGATAGCGAGGAAGGGGTAGAGGAAATAAAAGAGGTGAGCGATAGGGAGAAAGAACAGTGTAGCTAAAAATAAAAAGAAATATATCTATACATTATGGCACAATATACAGTAGTTTGCTTGAGGCCCGCCCGCAGATAGGTCACTAAGTACTCGGCACATCGGGCGGGCCTCCGCAATAACTCCAAGTTCAGAGGCACGATTTGCGCGCGTGCTGGGTCCATGGTCGAAACCAAGAGTTTCTTACTCTTACCTAGAGGGAAAACTGTGCTGCCATCTATGGGAGTTTACATGGGGTTTCCTGACGACTGGTTCAGCCTTCCCGCCTCGAATGAATGAACAGCCACCATGGGCGCTCAAAGCATCATGGGCCGGAGAGCTACCGAGTGCAGAGCTACAACTTTTCGCCAAAACTAATGCAAAGATAAACGTTGTTCTACCATAAACAATGTCTAACATTCACTTTTGTGACTATAAATTGCAAAAAGAGAGAGAAACAGCATATCAGTGTGAAATTTGTCCAATATAAGCGATGGCTCTTTCTCCTATTGGCTTAGTTTTGAGCAGCACAAATACCAATATTTCGCATTTAATAAGCACATTTTGAAAAAAAAAAAAAACGTTTTAGAAATATTTATGATTGCACAATTACTTAAGGAAGCTTTTAGTGGCATTTCGGGAAACAGAAACCTTTTATTGGCGACGTCTGCTTTTGCGCCTTCGCTACTATGGCTTTTGCGGTCTATGTACGCACCTCGAGATGATGATGATGAAAAAGAAACATTATAGTAACGCCACTCCGCGCACCAAGAAAAACCGACTGTCCCATGATCCTTTGCGCGCCCATGGTGGCTGAAGTGCAGCGCCCTCAGCTTTTTCTCTAGTTAAAAGTGTAAGAAACTCTATGGTCGAAACAATGAAGAACTAATTTTCTGAAGTCCCGCAGTGCGAGAAAGTCGAAGGCTTATTATTATCATTTTTTTTACGAATCCGAAACTATGCGCAACGGACTATACGGTGCACACAATGGCGCCAAATCCGAATTGCGCGTTCTACCGTGCCGTGCCATGTACTTTGTATTGTTCCTTCGCCTTCGGAAATGACGAACACTCAGTTGGCAATGGCGGTACTTTCCTCTGCAGCAAGCTTCCAAGCGCCATTCTGTACATGATGTGGCACTTGCAGTTCAGACTAAGCGCAGCATTCGCTGCATCGAAGGAGCGCTTACGCAATCATCTCCAGCGCGCGCTATATCGAAAGCTTCAACGATTTTTTTCGCGCGAGTTTACATTTGCTCTTAAATAGAACCTCATACCTGTGAAAGGCGGGACGACAGGTATTCTTGCTTTTGCACTTCAAATAATAATTGCGCTCTTTCAGCTCTGTTTTCGAAGAGAGATGTTCTATCTTACGCTGGAGCTCGGTGGCTGTTCGATAAGAAGTGAAAGAGAGAGGAAATTTTCATTTATCATTCTACGGTGAAAGCCAAGTGACAACATTACGTGTATGTCTTATTCTGTATATATTCTTTACCCAAGATACAGCAGTGCGGGGAGTCTACTTCAACTAGACTAAACTACAGTCTGTATATACTCTTTTCAAGCACTTCCATTAACTTAGATTTGCGCTAAAATGAAACGACATCGACTGCAACTGGGTCTTTTTTTTTTTTTCCCTTCCGTTTAAACGCAAGTATCTGCGACTGCTTTTCTTTTTTTTCCTTCTTCTTCTTCAACGCACGAAGGAAGCGAGGAAACTCACCTCGTCATCTAAGTGACACGACTCCAAGCTGATGGTGTCGAACTGCATGGCCTTGAAGATGTCCTCCATCGCTTCGCACTGCCTCGCGTCCAGTGTCTCTCCTGCGCCAAGTTCCACGCGCCTGTGTGAGCGTACGTTCCAAAACTTCCCCGCTGAAAGGCGCAGCAGCGCAATCGGTCGACGCCGGAAATGCACACGCGGAGAAAAATATACATTCACACGCAGCTTATGCCTCGTGCGATTACATACATGCATTCTCTGTGGGAAAAGCTGACTGTTGTGATTAAAGGGGAGAAAATGTAGCGCACCAAGACAAGGACGAAAGAAAGAATTGAAGACACACACAGCGCTGTTGTGTGTCTTCTTTCTCCGTTATTGTCTTGGTGCGCTACATTTTGTTGCCTTCGATCATGTACCAACAAGCCCAAGTATCTCACTCTTCTGTTGTGATCGCCTGCTTGCTTTACAGCGGAGGTTCGAAAAAAATATAAATAAATAAATAAATAAAAGAAGCAGCGTGCTAAGGATAATGTCCAAGGAAGAAAAAAAATATATACATTTATTAGATCATCAGGACGGTGGTAACTGGAGCGGTATACATGACGTTTTCAGTCCAAGACTCCCAGTTGTCCGGGTCGACACGGCGGCGATGGTGATGAGCAAGCGCCTCCCAGCTTGGCGCTAGAATTGCACCCCTCCCTTCGGATCCGCCCCATTGCTCCAAGGTCGTGTAGGGAAGCTTTAAAGCAGCATAGACACCTCATTTTTGGGTTCTTGTTTTGTTCTTTGTAATGATGCGTAATGAGCTTATGCCTTGTACAGTCAGATGCATGCATGTAAAGGCATATCCTCGTATATAACAGCCAAATAGTTTATGATCGCATTTATTTTCCTGTTTCGATTTCGGTTTCAACGGTTTCAACAGCAGAGCGATGGCTGTGATGGCAAAGTCAAGTCTCGGTCACGTGACGGATGAAAAAAAAAAAAATAAACAGCGATATAATCGTTCCTGTGGCGTTTGAATTCAATAGAACGCTGAAGCCAGCCTGGCTCAAGAACAGGAATTACAACAAGTGAAGAGTCAGCGATGATATCTCTGTTGTTGTTTTTTATGTCCTGCATGACCTAGACTTGATTGTGACGTCACTGCCATCTCTAGGCTGCTGAAACCAAAACCGAAACTGGTGAGAAAAAATAATTCAAATAAAAATTATTTAGCGATCGTAGGAGAAAGCCGCGTGACGATCTGTACACAGGAATGTCTTACGCATCATTAAGAAGAAAAATGCCTCTACATTTTGCCGGGGACATGTCCAATGCACATCTCCGCACCAAGGGTATGTGTCACAATATTGAGTAGAGCGGATACATCTTCAGCGATGGAGATTTAGAAACGTTGGAACGTGTACGGAAGTTTACGATCCATGCGCTCAATAAGTAAGCAAAGATATGCATCCAGATACACTGGACACAAGATAGTGCTGAAAACGCTGAGCAGAGAAAAGTTGACAACCTCGTACACCAAATTCCAAACTCTAATGCACCATCCACCGAGCTACCTTATGATGCCCGCTCTGTTTTCCCCATCCTAGCATCCTCTCTGCGGAAGAGTACACGTGTCCTCATCCCGCCGTGCACTTAGCCCCTCCCTCATAACTTAACTATTGTATATTCTTCATTTCGACGGAGTATCGCAGAACATGCGTTTCCGATGTTGACACGTCTTCTACGGTTTCATGTTGTCGAAGACAGTAAACTGGCGTTGCTATGCTGCAACGATTTGTTTTATTTTTGTGGAATTAATTTCATTTCAGAGAGTTTCAATAGTGAGTGAGTGAGTGAGTGAGTGAGTGAGTGAGTGAGTGAGTGAGT
>JAJIZL010013986.1:0-55094 GCA_023969395.1 Amblyomma maculatum | reverse complement strand
TATGAGATTTGTATGAGATTGGCATGAGTTTAGTATGAGATTTTGTATGTTATTTTGACTCATAGGGTTTTTTCACTAGAGATCGGCACAGTTGTCGTGATATTCCTCAATGTTCTCGTGGTGAGATACCCTCATGTGCAAGCTCTACTTCATGAGGGTCAGACCAGGTCTTCTAAAGCACTTACTCCCGATGCCAGATTCTGATCACTAAAACGACGCCACTGTAAGAATCTTTTTTCGTCAGGACGAGGATTTGTTTTGCATCGCTACGGCAATATGCAGCATTCGCTTTTTTTCCTATGAGAAACCCAAGACGATAAAATTTACAAAAAAGAGATTCTGCTGTCCACAGCACAGCTTCTGTGCGTTTTTGACCGAGAACACATTGTTATTACGTTACCCTCTCACATACATCAGACGTCTATGTAACCACAACAAAACTACCGAGCAGATAAAAATAGTAAGAAGTACATAACAAAAAAATATTACACAGTGACAGAGGAGACAGTTTTCGACAGGACTACGGAATATTATGCTGTATATTTGAAATGGTTTTGCACTCTTTTTTTACTGAGAAATCAACTAGAGTATAGCTCCATCTCTAATCCTCCACGGCAAATTTACTTGCTACTGGCGAGTTGCTGAATGTGCACGTGTATTAATGTTGGTCTGTTCAGTGAGTGGCGCCTTTTATATCACTTACTTTATGTACACTGATATGCCTGCAGGGCTCGCACTCTGTCTGACTCGTTTAGGTGCCTGCTACAATCGTCCAATAACTTCTCTGCTTGGATGCCGCAACCTCGAGGTAGGCGCCAACTATTATTTTCTCCTGAAATAACCCTGCGACATAAAAAATCTAGACGAGCCAAACTCGCTGAAGCTATACTTTGTGTGCTAATTGGCCGAAAGCATCTTCCTTGGTTTAGAAGTCGATGCTGTTCTGTGAGAGTTGGCATTCATATTCCGTCGCTTATTGAATATAAGGATGGGAATTGTGCTATGTTAAATCAGTCTAACGGTAACAGTGACAGTCAAAAACGATGTCTATCGTGTCCGCCTCCTTTCTTCCGTTTGAAGGCATTTTTACGTAGTAGTAACCTTACAGTAGACAATCGATGAGGCGTCTTACGCTGCACTCGAATGAAATATTTATTGGGTAGACGTGCAGCACTAATCACATAATACAAATAACTCTGCTGCGGTGATAACAACATCAAGCGCACAAGACCTATCCTGCAGCATTTTGTTCTGTGAAACAAAATGTACCCCAATACAACCCTTGCGAGCTGCGCTCCATTCATTGCTCACCGTCGCACTTTATTCTGCTCACCAAATTTAAAAGCGGATGGTTCATCTGTCTAACGAATGACCCATCTGTCAAAACAGATATATCACTATCAAGTTCATCCTCTACCAACAGAGTGCAAGATTATGAATCTCGGCGCAAAAAGCTTTCTATAATAATGATGCAAAACAGCAGCGCACATAGCTCAAGTTAACGGCTGCATGAAATCTATCAAGCATAGTTTGCGCTTTCGTGAGAAACTGCGTAACAGTCAGCAGTTGTTGCTGTCGTATTTTTGCAGATAAGGTGTGAACAGCAGGTTCCGCACCTATAAGACTGGAATTCCCAGTTCAGTTCAGTCGTTCAGTCGTGTCCGACTCTTCATGACCCTATGGACCATTTCACGCCACGCTTTCCGGTCTCTCACTATCTTCCTAACATCACATAACTTCATCTGCAGTGCCTCGAGGATGCCATCTAACCATTGCGTTCGCTGCCTACTCCTTCTCCGGCGGCCCTCAACCTTTCCCAACATCAAATCTTCCTCCAGCGACTCCTCTCCTCTCACCAGATGACCAAAGTAGCTGAGCTTTAACTTTAGAATTTGACCCTCCAATGAGCAGTCAGGGTTTATGGTCGACAATATCGACTGATTTGATCTTCTGGCAGTCCAAGGAACTCTCAAGAGTCTTCGCCAGCGCCACAATTCAAACGCGTCAATTCTTCGGCGGTCAGCCTTTTTCACAGTCCAACTCTCGCATCCATACATCACAACTGGAAAGACCATAGCACGAGTTATACGGATCTTGGTTGGCAGACTAATGTCTCTGCTCTTTACTAGGCGGTCAAGGCTAACCATTGCTCTCTTTCCCAGAAGCAGGCGTCTCCTAATTTCATGGCTGCAGTCTCCTTGGCTACGTTTTTAACGTTTAGACTATCGTCCGTTCTGAACATGCACGTATGTACACCCGCCCGTTAAATAACAGTAACGCGCGAATGGTGAATTCCCGACACAGCGGCGCAGAGAGTTTAGGAAAGGGAACGAACATGATAGCCAATAATGCTGCCCTATCGAGCGTTGTTTGCTGGGAGTTCCTACTGCATGCGAGGAAACCCCGCGAATATATGGGCCCATTTTGAAAACCCTCGTTTCGTATGCTGTGTGTTTGCAGTTTAGATTGGGACGTGAAAACCTAGAAAAGTTCGGAGCAGTTTTGTCCGCTTTTCCGTTATTGCAACTGCATGTAGTGTCTCGAGGGAGTTTTAAGGAGAAATACTTTAAGGTTCATGGTTGTGGCCAGAAATAGTCCATTCGCAGAGGTTGTCACATCGCACATATTTCTATGTGCAAAGTTTCGTTGCTCTAGAGTAATTAGTTAATTAATAAGCTCCAATGCAGTCAATTCAACGTCGAAATAACTATGGACGACGATATAGTGTGCACAAACAGCGGCGGAGGTCGCAACTGCGCAAAATACGTCAAAATTGTACATATAATGTGCCAAATAGTTTTCAGCCTTTATTATACACCCTTATCTTTGCGTAAAAAGATAGAAAACAATCAGCCAAGAGGAAAGGAGGAAAAAACTAGTGTAAAAGAGAAAGAAGTGGTGGAAGTGAGAGTGAAAACTTAATGAGTGAAAAAGCGGTAAACGAGGCTAAAAAGTCGCAGGAAAGGCTTTCGCCATACCATCCATAAGAGATCTAAGTGCCTCTAACGAGTTTTTACTGAACTATTGCTCTAATATTGAGGCCTCTGCACACTTAATTCCATGTAACGCACGACTGCAGCTTGTTCATTGCTCAAAATAGCCTGTTTGTCGCAAATGCATGATGAAAGTCTAAGAAAGCGACCAAAAGTGAAGATGGAAGACGTTTCGGCTTCCGCACGGGAGCCTTGTTCGCAATGAGACAAAAACATAACAGCGTCGATGTTTTGAAACACAGCGCATGAGCTAGCCGAGGCATCTTGCATAGATTGAGGGCAGATTCCTGTCATTCCTTTCAGCGCATGTGCTGTCGTTCGGATGATCAATGATTCAAGGTAGAGGCGCAACTTCTTGTCGCTTTCTTTGGAGATTATTCTTGCCTCTGCCCAGTTCAAGCAGTGTGTGGCAGATACCGAGTGCTTGGCAAGAGCTTTTTCATCTACTCGTCTGCTTTTGACGTCACTCTGGTGATTAGGCAGCCTTCGTTTGTAGTCACCTGACTCCCCAATATACACCGACGAGCTGTCGGTACATGGAATTTCGAACATAACGTCGGGAAATTTTATGTCCTTAGTTTATCCTTTACTTGCACCGGCTGATTCCTCAGTTTCCTAGCTGGCACATGCGTGTTCTGTATGTCGTAAGAACGCAAGATGCTCGTCAGCATTTCACTGATGCCTGTAACTTTAGAAATCACAGCTCGTTTTAGTGTGCCATGATATGGCTGCAGCATTGAATATCTAAGCTAGTGTTTATTGTACCGAGTCAAATATATGTCCAGGGTAGCCAAAAGAGGACACATTGTGGCGTGCGCGTGCTCTCTTCCGCCGCATGGTCTCCGCTTCTAGAACAGACGTATTTTCGACGAAGGAGGGAACAACAGAACATTTTCTGGGGAATCGGGGTGCACAGACTTGAAATGAAGATAACGGCCATTGTGTGTTGGTTTTCGGTAGACGCTAAACTTTATAGACGCGAGGACGGTCGGCAGACGAGCACATCCAAAAAGGGGAGGCGGCCATTTATCTCCTCTTCGACGGTGAACTGTATGGCAGGTTCCAAGTTGTTCAGGTGGACAGTAAAATCGAGCGAAGCGCCTTTTTTAGAATGCAAAAGCAGTCGGTAACGTGTCTTAGGAACACTTTGGGCCTGGGCGTGAGCGATGGAAGTGCGCGGCTTTCGATTTCTTCGATTGTTACGTTTGCGACAGTTACTTAAATAACGTCTAATACCTCCGTGCAGATCAAAATGCTCTTTCTGAGCACTCGGTATCTACCACACACTGCATACACTGGCAAGAGGAATGCATAATGGCCAAAGAAAGGGAGAAGTCGTAGCTCTATCTCTAATCATTGATCATCGAGACGACAGCACATACGCTCAAAAGGAATGACGAGATTCTGCCCCAGTCTACCAAAGATGTCTCGGCGCTCGCTCATGCGCCTGGTTTAAAAAAAAGCAACGCAACCAATTTTTGCTCATGGGGAACAAGGCTCCCGGGTACGGAGCCGAAACGTCTTCCATCTTCATTTTTTGTCGGTGTCTTCCAGTTTCATCATGCACCATCTCGACCAGAGGGTATTCCGTCAGACCGTTGACTTCAAGAATTAATGCAAATGTGCGCATTTTACACATATCACCTGCACTCTCTGACGCATATAATTCATGTGGTCGCAGTAACTCAGGACCCTGATGTCTAAAAGCCGGTTATGACAGTGAGGGCAGGAAGGAAGGGGTGCTTCGCAGCACTCAGAGCCGCCAAATAGACACGATAATTCGCACAATAGTAACTGTATATATATTCCCTTTCTTATACGCGCTTTCTCACTTCGTTCTCCTTCCGGCGCCACATCGTTAGGTGATCGATGCTCAAGAGGCACCGTTATCGAAAAGGACAGCTCTATATCTTATGATAAAGGATAATTCAATGAGCAATCTGGCAACGCTGCAGCTGACACGGTACAAGAGCAATGCATCAACTGTTTTCAGCCGTACTGCTTTTGATTCGCACCTGCGGCACCGAGCCTGAAAAGCATCTGCAGGCGCGCCTCAACGAGCCTTCAGCAGCTGCAAAATATACTATTTAGCCGAAAATTATGCTTTAATTCCGGCCTGTGATTATTTCGCACTAACGCTATGCGCGCACACTCAGAATCAGGCAAACACACATATGAGCATGTATACGCGCCTAAGCAGAAATATATGGCTGTGGCTTGACCAATGGCCATCCGGAGAAGAATTGTGGAAGCAACATCTGCGGCGAACGCAGCGGCGGCGACAGCTTGATCTGATTCACCTGCGCATCAGAGGAGTCGGCGGCGGCTCAGACGCGGCTGTCTAGCTGTGCTTCGTGTGACGTCATTCGCTCCTCGCGCATGCGCACTATGGCTCAACGGGGGATCACCGAAATTTCTTAGCGACTAGCGTAGTGTTGCTTTCACCACAAAATGCGAAACGCCCACACCTAATCGCGCACGCAAAGAATGCAGAGGCGCACATACCTGCATGCATGCGCGCAAACGTGCACCTCTATAAGCGTAGAAAACAACGGTGGATAAATGTATCTGAGGATATGATTATCATCATCAACCTAACTAAACCTACTGCAATGCTAGGGCCTCTTCAATATTTCTCCAAATATTCGGGCCCTTTGTCAATTTCATGCCCACAATCGCCACCACTTATCTATATCCTGAACCTCACTCACTCCTTTCCGCCACTACCTGCTATGGTCGTCTTCCCTTATAATCCACGTATTCACACTAAAGGCCATCGATTGTTTTGCCTTAACTTTACATGCGGTGCTGATGCCATTTCTCTTTTGTTTCGACTAATGTGCTTTTACCTCTTGCCCAGTCCCAATCCACTCTATACTCATCTGGTCTGTTAACGTTACACTTAAAATTTTTCGTTCCATATATCTGCAATGTTCGCGATGCTCATTTTGCTAATCTTACCCGTTCGCTTCCCAATCAATATGGATGGTAACTTACTTGGTAGTAAATGTGATAACCTGCGTTGTTATCGCGATATTCCTCCATTTTCTCCAGTTGAGCAACGCTCAAGTGCAAATTGGAATTGATGAGTTCGAGTGCCATGTCTGCGAATAAAATCAGTCCCGATTCTTCGCTAAGAGACCACCACAGTGCGCAACGTTGACGTTCAGGACGAGCGTTTGCTTTGCTTCGCTAAGCGAGTATGCACCGTTCGCTCTCTGCCCCAAAGACAAGGTAAGCGAAGCATTCTTATCTCGAAGGCAAAATTTATTTGTTCTTCTCGCAACGGTGCTAAATTCCGCGCGTATAACAATGCCGGTCTGATCAGTGCCTGGCGCCTTCCATATCACTTACTTGACGTGCACCGATTTGTATTGGCTGGAGCCTGCTTGGTTACTCTCGTATTGAAGCTGCTACAATGGGCCAGTAACCTCTTTGCTTCGAAGCCGTAACTTTTAGGCTCTTTATTTATGCCGTCACTGATTTATGTTAATCGGTAACAGTGTGTGACTGGAGGCAGCATTCTCTCGGGGTAATTGTTTTCCGCATTTAATTTAGGGCGCGATGTTTTCAGCTATAGTGCCTAGAAGGCGTTCCTTAATTGTTGGTGAATGAGCAACGCCCATTTTCATTCTGTCCGAAAGCAGTTATGTCACACTGTCGAGCAAAAATGTTGCTTTTGCGTTGCTGGTTGTCATAGAAACTGTGACGACAACCGCTGTCGAGTCACGAAGGGGCAAGCGAGACGACGACACGCGCGACACGGGCCGAGCTCCTCCCCACTATCGACTCTTAAATGCCATTTACTCGATGTGCAGTTCTAATGGACCACTACAAGGCGCGACGTTTCCACTCGTTCGTATCATAGTTGCAGTGAAACCCTTCTTTGCGCTCTGCTCTGGATGTTGCCAAACCATTTCGTTCACCATTTAAAATCAATTTGCTAATCAGGTTAGAGGCTGATTTGTGATCAGAATTTGAACCAACGAAATACAAATGTCTAAATGTATGCCATGCAATAAAGAAGCTCTAAACTTTACGGAGAAGTTTCTTAATGCTCAAACAGCCAAGCAAAACCACGCCAAACCATGCGAAATATTGCTATCTCGAGCCCTAATTGGTGTAAGCGGAATTAAAGCCGAGCCAAATTTTACATCTAGGGGTTGGAAACGAGTCAAAATCACCTTTATGTGAATTGCCAAAATGAGAGCTTTTAGTTTCGATTTACACATTTATATTCGAAAAATTGGCTTCTGGGTATCGTTGATTACCGGCAATAAAGGAAAAAATTATCGTCACTTAAAACAGCGCTAGGGAACGGAACAAGAGCAAAATAGGAAACACAATGCTTCCGCGCTTCTTCTGATTTATTAAGATAATGGCACGTAGAAGCGACGACCTCGTATCCGGTTAACGCGGTGTTTAACATGGCACCGGAATGAAATCTTTTTTTGAGTGACTTGGGCGCCCAAATAATATGCTCCGTGGAGGCGGCAATAAAAACCTGAATGTCTCTCTGTCGACGAGGAACGCATTGCTGCCACGCACGGCCTTGGTAATTGAAATTCAGGGACGAACTTTCAAGATCAAGTGCCGGAAGTATCCCGTAGAGTGTAGAAATATTCGTACGTGGAGAAGACCATTGCAGAGAAATATTTGGCGGCCTCTCTCATCGTACTTCAATACAACGGCACGACGAACTGAACGGTACAGAGACCACACTTCTAACCTTTAAAGGAATTATCCTGCGGCGTTCTATCAGTTAAACTAAGACCGTCCCAAACGAACCCATGAGAACTGCGCTTCATTTTGGGCAACATAGTTTAAACTTTTTAGTGTCAACGTCACTCAATGGCACCTGATTAAGCAGCTGATGGTGAAATGTGCAGTACCACGAGCTCGAAGCATTCATGTTTAGCTGTGTCTGCCATCGCCCGTCTCTGCCTAAAGTGAATCTTGGTGGTCGATCGTAATTGGAAATCTATAAAGGGATGCTGAAGATAAAACCTGAATTGGCTTGTATCCATACAATAAGATCTCATGATCAAAAATACCACGCTTAATGAAAATATAGCTCTTTCAAAGCACCAAAAGGGTGAAAACAAAAATGCCGGTTTCGCAACCACAAGCCATACTCGCGCGTACAAGCGTCATAATGCGAAAGCGATCCCAGAGGCTTCAATCTGTCCATTCTGATACATCTCTAAATTTTGAAGCAAGCGTTTTTCTATTCGAAAGTACATCCGCTCATTTATAACGTAGAAAAAATTAGTCGACGTAACGTTACTTACTAATGCAAAATTTTTACGCAGCTCATCAGCTGTTTAGCTTTTCGATAGATTTAGGTATGCGTTTCGGCCCGGGCGGTGCACATACCGAGATTCGCCACCACCGATCTGACGCTCTGATTGCCGCCAAGCAGGAGTGGCATTGCAGGAGGAGTGAAGAGCGCAATTAGGATATCGGGAGATCGCGGAAGGCAGCGCGTGGGCCCGTAGGAACGTTGCGCAGCGAAGAGATAGCAGCGACTGATGCTGCTGACGCAGCTAGCGAGTCAACTCAACGTGGCTCTGCGTTTCGACTTGGGATGCACGCACTGTGATTCGCTGATGTTGAGCTGGCACTTCAGCAACCGGAGAACAGCGTCACCGTCACGCAGGAAAATTGGGGGCGGAGATGTTGTACACGCAGCGGCGAACGGTGGCGGCAGGAGCGCACGCTGCCCGGCTGCGAAGCTGTTTACGGAGGAGAACGGCGACGGCGATGAACACGCGAAGCGCAATAACGGGCGCCAAAGAACTTCACTCTAAAAGCAATGCTCTAAATGCTAAAATATAGACAGCTTGAGACGCCACCGGCTGTGAGTTTCGTTGCCCTATGTATCGGTTTCGGGGTTTAAAAACCGCTGCTGTGCAGTATGCATGTTTTTCTTTTCTTTTTAATGCGCGTCAGCTTACAAGCGCGAAGTAGGTGGGGAATTTCAAGTTACCGCCGAACGAAGTTCAAGCTTCGTCAAGCACTTGCTTATTGAAACATCTCGCATAAACGTTATGCAGGAAACTGCATATGTAGTTTTATTAGGCATGGACAAACCTGCCCGAAACCGGGTACGGTTGTAGAACAGAGAAACGCTGTTGTACTCACCGGACTTGGTGGCCAAAAGAGAAGAGGAGGTTTCAAAAAGAGATGTTTTAAAATATCATGGGTATTTATTATCACAGTATTTCCGAATATCATGAGCAGTAGTTTTATATACACAGTTTCGTGCGGCCTGCCTGGCGCTGAAGTGGTTCCCTTTTATGACTTGAGTTGCGTAACACCTTTTTTTCGCAGATATTTTTCTATATCGATGAACTTGGCGCCGCCGTTAGATTACTGGCGTCTAAGCCTGCTGAATTGTTTAGCTAGGTGTTTTACTTATAAGCATCAAACTTTCAGCAGTATCCAAGAATATTTTAATTTCTCATTGTTCGTTTTTCTGTCATGGTCTTAGAACGCACATCGCCTGATTATCCAAGGATGCTTAAGACAAAGGGCGACTCGTTTGGTTCAGTGGTGACGAGGCCGATGGCAACAAATGAAGAGCCTGGGAGTTCATTGAGGAAACTCTTTATTGGGCTGACTTGCAACCCAAAAGAACTAGGAGAATCGGCGGCGGCGGCGATGACAACAAACCTGCTCGTCGGTCTTCGAACTAAGAATGCTGTCACACTAACAAGCGATCAATATAAAGGCGGTGAGGAAATGTCTAGATCAGCCGCAAACAGTGAATAGAACAACCTAGAACGCATACGCAAGTGGCACGAATCTTCGAGAACCATCTCGGGGCATATTGCGCGCCAAGAAACTGATAAAGCTGCGCCTCGCGACAACGAGCATGAACAAAGAAATAATACAGAATTGGTTCACGTACCAGAATCAGAGTGGTAAGGCCACATGTCGGAACCTGTCGAAAAAAGAACAAAGATTTGACTAGATCGAGGCAATATTAAGAACTACAACGCGTATGAACACCAAAATAATTTCACAACAGAGGCCGTGAGCGCTGTTTTGCTTCTGCTCTTATTGTAATGGATGGTTTACCCCCTGCTACTATGTTAAAAACGTCGCTTGCAACAAATTATCTCCTCAATCGTGACTGCGTATTTCGGCGCTGTCATCTGCCACACACGTAGTTTTTTGCCTGCTGCCATCCCTCTTCAGCACTACAACATTTTTGATATTCTGCTAATCGAGTCGTTTCAGTTCTGAAAGTATAACACGCTCTATGAGGCCGTAGTCGCCGAAGTACAAGCCGGTGTATCTCCTTTTGGACTTTGTTATCGACCTCGGAAACGGTATTTGTGACTGGTGAAAATCAAACAATTATTCCCGCTAGCGTTAGCTTTATTTCTGCCGCTGCTAGAACGCATCATTCACAGCGCCAGCCATCACGAGGTCCGCGCTCACGTCATGATTTGCATGATACTATACACTTCAACCAGAATTTTAAAAACAATTTGCGCCAGAACTGCAGAAAATAAACTTTTTGCACATCTCACCGAAGTTTCCCACGAATTAATGTGTCTTTTGCTGTCGGATAAATAAAAACACAGAGACAAAATGATGACCAGCAAATTGCGCTGTCAAAAAGATTACGATACAACTGCAGTGAGTGTCCCTTTAAGGGACGTCAGCGGAAGCAACGCATCAATTTTATCGTCCGGTTTCCGCATGTACGACACATCCGGTCTCACCCGATCAGGGTATATCGGCAGCCTCAGCTGTTACTTTAATAACTTATTCTCATATGTTTCCTATCTTGCTGTGCAGCTTGAATGAGCTTCAATGCACCACTCACAGACGTTGTGTCGTCTCATCATTCTCCTCATTATTCAGTGCATTCATGCAACATTCACTTGCAATGTTGCTTCAATGCCTTCATCTTGTCTCCTTTGTTGCTTTCCTTTCTTCTCCTTTCGCCTTGGTACTTTGTTTCCTCATTGCGGCGATTGCAACTTGTTTTGCTATCCACGCTGTGTTATGTAACATTTTGCAATAGTATTAATATATAGTAAACTTAAGTATAGGACTTTGTTTTTAAGTTCCTGTCCGGCCTCTATATTTGACTAAAAGAAGGATTTTTGCGTCTTTTTTAAATTATGCTATTCGAAGAAAGAAGTAAGGCGAGATTTTATTTGAAAATATTCGCAAAAAAAATAAAAAATAAAGGCTGTCCGAGCTACCAAGCTAGTGGCTGTAGTGAAGAAGATAAGAAACCAGCCAGTAAAGTATATTTGTTCTTAGCACCTATATAGCTGAAGGAAGCAATTGGTCTCCTCGACCAGTAGTCAGTACTGGCCATTGATGACCTAATCCTTGAGATCCATGATGTAGTTCAAGTATCTAAACTTCTAAAGCTTGCGTGATTTCAGGACATCTTCGTCTCTGTTAGGCTTAAAAGTACCCCAAACACAGTCCGCGGTATGATATCCAATTTTTTTTTTGTATTCCATCCATTAAGAAACGTTAGGTGGAATCGCCTAGCGAAATCTGAGCAATGTTCAAAGAATAAGAATAATAACATAGTTCGTTGAAGATATTCAGCGAGGCAGTAATCAGGACTAATAGCGTGTCGGCGGTCATTCGATGTCTTGCGCTATTATTGTCTGTACAATCAAGTACCTGCCTAAAACTCACGTTCCCTGTGCAACTGGGCAACGTTTGAGCGTTAGAGACGACTGTGCTGACGAGTGTGCTGACAAGTGTGCAGAAAGATGTTTGTGCGGCTGTATGTGGTCGGTCCTCGACCCTGCTTACATGCCAGAAACACACATTTGTTATTTAGTGCGGCCACATAAAATGGTTTCGGTGCGCTCCAAATGAGCATGAACCTGAATACTGCAAAAGAGCACCACAATGCACCAAATTTAAAGGGGACCACCATACGCACTCGAGGTCTTTGTCATCATATAGGTGAGAAAAGGTAATTACTACTAAATTATATTATTTAATGAAAGGAGGCTAGAAAACGTATGAAAAAAGAAACTATGCGTTTTGTGTCACAAACGGGAATTTCTTCGATAACCTGAAGCGGGGTGATGCATCACACCGGTCTCTGGCACTTGTATTAGAAAGTGTGGGCAGTGTCTTGAGCCAATGACATGCCGGTCTATGTACTCGACCAACACACCCCTAAATCCTAAATCCCTTTTTCGAAATAAATGTTTGCTACTAATACTAGTACGCATGCTACCCCAAATTCTTCAATGTATAGTTTGCGGCTCTAAGCGCCGGAGTGTGTCAAGACGATTACACGCATAGCAAGGTATTACGGAAACTATCACGCTCAGTCCACACGCTGATCCATTGCTGTAGGGAGGGCAGATTCTTTGGATCATCGAAAAAAAAGACAATGTAAACAATGCAAGGGCTAAAACCAACTGGCTTTCTACTTTGCACGTACGAAATATTATGCGATAAAAATACGCCATGATAGGGAGGATGTCTGATTATATTAACATGGAATGAGATATAAAAAAATCCTTCCTGTAGGTTTCAGTGCGCAAGAAACGAACTGAGGTCCCTAAAGTCGTCGTGGGCACTGCGGCCTCCCAGCCCTATTTCGACTTGCCAAGCTGATTTTTTTTTTTATTTATAGCCCACGTTTGCGTTGCAAATGCCATTAAGTATCAGACGAGAGACTGATGTAGGCAGAATGTGAGCGCACGCGCGCCCCGCTGCGGTCGATGGGGAGCCTCAAAAGAGTGTCTCTAGCTCGTGACGGCGAGAATGGAGTGGCAACGTCATACACCACTACAATCTGCCAAGATAAATTTTGCCAAAATAGAGACTTCGCTTGTTTTATTCCGCAGAGCTAAAAGTCTGCATTTTTGTATGTTTAATTTGTAGAGTGGATGACAACAAGAGAAAGCGAGTAAGTTCGTGGATTAACGCAACGTATCATTTTCTCAGCAATTTTCACTGCCTGCGTGCCGCGTTTTCAACAATCAGGTGAAACATCTCGAGTACTACTATATGTACCTTTTTTTTTTATAATACTAGTCAATGTTTAGTATGTAACGGATTCTCAGCATTGATGTAGGATGGGTACAGGAGTCACGGAAAATTTTAATTTCCTCACTGCTTCACTTCCTCGCATTGACCAAAAAGCCTTACGATTAATTTATGGACACTCAACGCCTCATCTCCACTCTACCTATATTGGAAATCCCCTCAGAGTCAGACAATGTCCCATTTCTGTGGTTTTTTCTTTCATTCCTTCCGCTCTCTGTTCCCACCCGACTCGTCTCTAGAGAGTAGTCGGCGCCTTCTGCGCTGCTCTTTGCACGGCGCGTTTTCTTTCTTATCCGCTCTTCGGTGCGCTATCTCGCATTACATGTAGTTGAAGTCGCCTCTATTTCCAACTTGCTGCTACGTGGTGGCTCTGCAGTCAAACGAAAAGGAGAGAAACGTCCAGTTGCTGCAATGCCGCAGTCTGACAGACGTAAGAATTGCAGTTGCTGAAAGGCGCCTATGCATTTTCCGATGACACATTTGGACATGCTCTCGATCAGGTAAACTTTATACGCCGTTATCGAAAACATTGTGGAATATGTATAGAATATTTGAGTCGTGAACAATCAGCATCAGGATTCTATCCGGAAGTGTTGACCTGTCGCGTCTAAATGTTTTTAGGCTCTCAGTAGTGCCTTTTTATTCATGCAGATATCAAATTGAGAATATATTTTTCATCTAAGGTTCATTTTGGTGACAGCTATATGCAGGCCATGTGACTCTTAGCATCCACGCCGTTACCACCAAGATAACCTTGCACACGTTAACTGTGAATTGCACATGACCCAATACAGATCAACAGATAGTTCCTAACTTAAACTGAATATAAGGTATCAAACAAAGCCGACCGCTGTTGTTACTTTTAACCAAGTGTAGAATGTCTTACGCGATGACTATCCTCCCAGAACAAAAAAGTGCGTTTTTCACTCGTACCCAAGTATTATATTTAAAGTAGACAATAGTGAACGTTAAATATATTCTTTCAAAGCGATTTAAGCATGTTTGATCCTGTAGTCGCGCGAAAGCGTCCGAATGTTCCAATTGAACAGAGCGTTTAACATGATTTCGATGATTGACAAGCCGTCAGCCTCCCAGTCCTTTCTTCTGACATTTAAGCAGCGCGTACCATCTTCAGCCTCTCATGTTTTCTCTCCAGTTCTTTTCGCTTGGCCGCAAATTAAGCATTCACAGAGTTTCACTCGGCGTTTAGCAACCAGAAACGGGCACAGAGTTTTATGAAGTTTGGTTTGGTTTGGTTTATGGGGTTTAACTACTCAAAGCGACTCAGGGTATGAGAGACAATGCAGTGGAGGACTGTGGAAATATTGACCACCTTCGTTTTTTTAACGTGCCTTGACATCGCACAGCACATGGGTGTCTTGCTTTTCGGCTTCATCGAAAAGCGGCCAACGAAGTGTTGTTTAACCGGTTTATTGGACGGCACACACTTGGAAGCACATATTTCTTCGCATCACAATTTTTTAGCGAAAGAAGGCAGAATCTAGCATCACATAAAACTTCATTAGTGACGCCATACGAGGAAATGGCTCGCAAAAAGCAGTAAGGGAGGTGGGCTTGCCACACAGGTATTTGTCGTGTATGTTACCTCGCTCGCCGCTTCGGTTGCTCAACAATGGCTGGTGCCACAGTTGCTGTATGAACTAGGCATGAAGCCATCACACAGTCTTGAGGAGTTGGATGGCTGGATACGAGTGGCGTTAATAAAGTTAGTATTATTGGCATGAAGAAAGACACAGAGAAAAAGGCGGCTTAAGTTGGACTTTCATCATTATATTAATATTATCCGCCCAATGCAGTGCACTTCTACCACTAATACTCACGAGCTAGCGCAGACAATCACTCTATACCTCTCCTTTATTTATATTCTTTATTAGAATTCACTTCAAGAGTCCCTTCCTCGTCGTCCTGGAAGTGTTCTCGCCTGTCGTTGTTGTTGTCCTCATATAAAGGTGCACATTCGCAAGGGCGATCGCCAATGACCAGGCGGGAATTACAGATTAGTGCCTTGCACGTAGAAAAAATGAGGTCTTATTTGTGGGAAGGAAGAAGAAGAAGGCATTTCGGGCCAGCTCGAGCGATAACGGAGGATAATGCAATATTTCGTTTCCTAAGAAGGCTGCGTGCTCACCACCACCTGTTCAGAGTGAAGCGGTGCATTCTCATGGAGTAGGAAAACGTACTTCGGAAGCGCACAGCAACCTTCTTCAGTGCAGGTTAATGAAAATAATGGTGACCACTGAGTCTGTATATGCAGCAATGTCTTCCGAAATTTATTCGAGAGATATCCGCCGGCCAGGGAATGTTAAAGCCCTGCTCGCGTCGTAATGTATGGTACACAACCTAGAGAAGGTTGCCAATTTCATTCTTGGCAATCCAGCCATCTTCGAGAGCCATTAGGTCGACATGAATCTTCTTTGAATAGCAACCCTTTAAATACAGAAAGCGTCCCCCACTAAGAAGACCTGCAATCTCCGAATTTATGCTGGCATTCTTAGCGGCATTCTTAGCGGCATTCTTAGCGGCATTCTTAGTCTTAATCTCTGGGGCTAGATATGAAGCACAGTTTTTATATTCCCCTTAAAGTAAGCATGTGTACGTTCATTTTTATGCCTCTCGTGTGCGCATGCCTCTCGTGTGCGCGTCATATAATCTCAGGCAATGCCTTGTAGTTGAGGCGGTAGCGTGAGATAGCCATATGACTGTGAGGATTTAGGGGGCTGTCCGAACAAAAGATATAAGACGAATAGTCGTGGTAACACATTCGCTTGAAGGTTAGGATTCTGATCCCCAAGTTGTGGTGTCGATTCCAGCCGCGGCAGCCCTATATCGATTGGGGCAGAATACAAATCTTTCCACGGGCTTTGTGACGTCCCCGTTAAACTTGGGCTTAAAGGGCCCCGAAATGCTACTTTCGATAAAATTCTAATGCAAGTAATTCATAGAGGTGGTGTCCGTGAGTATTTCAGTCGGATTTGAAAATTATACGTAAAGCTGGTAATTTGAAAATAATTCTTAAACTGTGGTCCTGGTGACCGCTAGCAGATGATTTGGGCGGCACATTGCAGCGTGCAAGCCTCCCGGGCTGCTGGACGTGTCCGCTCATTGGACGCTCCCAAGTTTTTTGGGCGGAACGGGAGTGCTGGAAGGCCGTAGCGAATACTTCTGTTTGCTTGTGCTCCGTTGTGGGTTTAATTGAAGGGGAGCGGAACAGCATCATTTTCAATCACCAATACGTTCGCATCTAATGAAACTAGCTTATAAATGTTCGCGCTGCAGAGAGGATTGATGGGATATCTATTGCTAGCGCGCATTTTATAATTCTAGCGAATAGCTTTTCATGGGCGCTTTAACGAGTTAAAGGGATTAAGTACTTTTAATATCTTCCATTTTTGCCGCATTCCCTAATACACAGATTATTTTTGTAAGCTGTAAAATTCTCGATAATTCAACTACTTTCCTTAGTGACTGAGAACTTGTAAGCCTTTGAATGTGTTCCCAAGAATGCATAGTAGCTGGTCGTGTGCCTATCAGAAATGGTAATCGGTGCCAAACGCAGGTGTACCACTTAATTCCGTCAGTCTCGACAACGCCCGAGTTTCAGAGAAGCCCCACGCGAAATTATATCTGCACGTAAAAGCCCGAACGACCGCTGCGTTCTAACTTGCCTGACTAGTCCGCGAAGGGGAAATCCCCTCGCTCATTGGGTTAACCATGTTAATAGAGGTGGTTCGTCACTTCGTCACGCAAATCCATTTGGCAAGACGAAGCGTCGTGAGCGCCTTCTGCAACGACGCCATTATCATACGCAGCAATTAGGGATAGCTAAATTATTCCAAGCCTCGAGCTCATCACTTTTTCTTTCGTTTATTCAAAGTAGGGGAAGTACACTTTTGTGATGAGTTGAGCTTTGTGTATTCGAAGGCCAGTATTCTTCCGGGGTCTCTATCTGCGACATGTCCCCTTCGATAGTACTTATTACAGCCGGGTCTACACGAACCCCAGCTTTCGCACGCTTGAGCTTGCGAACCTCTAAAAGTCAGGAATCTTGCTAAACTGGCCTTTAAATGGACTGCACTATCAAAGTTGAAAAAGGCGACATCGGGAGAATAGGCATTCAGGCCTTCATTCGCAGATCTCGTACACTGGGTGGCTCGATCTTGCCGAACACCTCCCACTTCTTAGCAGCATATTTTATTAGTGACCTTGCAAATGCCTTATTCAGATATCAGCTTTGATTTTTAAAAGGGTGCTCAATATTTTTTCACCAAGGGTAAAGAAAACCGGTGCTACATGTCACTGATAGATTTTGAGTCTTCTGTCATCCTCCGAAAAACATTCTTGATCTGGAATATTTAGTGCTAGACATGTTGACGATTAAAGCGACCTCAACGTTTTTGCTTTCAACTGATACCTTGAGCAGAGTAGGAAAAGCATAAACAGAGCAGGCTGGTACCGTATTCTGTCCACAAATTCGCGACCGAGCCTGTGTGGCTCGGTTTCATTATTTTTCTTTTTTTTTTTGCGCTTGCTTGCCCTACTACAGCTTCAGAGTACGAGAGCGAGAGGACCGAGAGCTCGTGCTTCCCTGCATAGCTTACACCTGGTCCTTAGAAGGATGATAAGAGTGCATTTCTTGTGACGTCATGCGGACCTCTAGGTGCTCAGTGGCAGGTATTCGTGCGTAATACCGGCGCCGGTGATCACTGTGAGACGCGAGATGGGTATATATAAAAACAAAATCCTTCACAAATTGTCGGCTAACTTTTAAGGACTCGTGCACGGCATACACGCTCAGTGGCTGTTTCTCTGCGCAATTTAAACATTTTATAGGCCCTTTTTAATTCGCATTCCTGGGGTCCTTTAGGGTGGCATCATTGAATATATTTTATTCCTGAAACATCCTTAAATCTATCGATTCCAACGAACTTGCTTAAAAAATCAACCACTGCATAAATCCAGCTTTTCAGCATTTTAAGGCCCCCAACGCCTCACTGATTAAGCGTTGTAGCGTGTGATTTTCGCTTCATGTGTCGTGATACAAGCATTCAACTCTGTTTCTTTGCTCAAGCAAGCATTTGTTTACTTCACAGGGAAATTTCCAATTACAAGACTTTTATTTCGTGAACATTCATATCGAAGATGTCTGCGATCTGCCAAGTCAGGAAAACCATGATGCACACGATGACAATGGTTGTGCTGTTGACTAATGTGGTGAGTGTGTTCCTAACACAGCGGAGTGATATACTATATGCGGTAAGAAATTGTTACTTTAAATTATAACGAATATTCTCATGTTTATTTAAGGAGTAAAACATTTATTTGAACAATATCAGAACGCTTAGCGAGTCGCTTAACGTGAAGGTACCAAAATATAGATTTAATTTTGCTGTTTTTCTTTATCATGTCAACTGCACAAGTGAACTGCTAAGAAATCTTGTTCATGAAGCACAACCCATATTTATTTCTATAAAGAGCGTACCAAATAATAAAAAACACCAATGCTATAAACAAAGAAATCACTAGCCCGAAGATGTAGGCTGTCACCACGGTCAAAGGATAGCGTTTTTCTTATCAGCGATGCCTTGAGATTAAAGAAATTAGGTTATTTTTATTGCAAACGTAATTAGATAAAGTTTAAAATGTAATTTGGTGGTTTTAATAAGCGCCTAAAATTTCATATTGTTTTAGCCCAAGAAAAATTGCTTAGCTCAAAAAAAAAGTATAGAAGAGGCGCTAGTCAGGTCGCGACCAAAATATATCTGATTGAAACCTTTACGTGTTCCTGGACTCATATTCTATGGCTAGAACATCTTACGAATTCGTAATAATAAACGCAGATCCTGATAACAAACAAGAGATATTCTCCCAATCAGATACATTTTTGCTGAATATAAGAAACAAATTAACCAGACCATCTGAAAGTTGCGTTAGAAGTGCACAAGAATCCATTACCAAAACCGCACCTTGCGTGCAATACGAAGCCCCGCCGGGGTGGTGCAGTGGTAAGACGCCCGACCACTGTGCCGGAGTTCCGGGTTCGAACCCGACCGCGGCGGCTGCGTTTCGATGGAGGCGAAACGAAGTGGCGTCCGTGTGCTGTGCGATGTCAGCGCACGTTAAAGATCCCCAGGTGGTCGAAATTATTCCGTAGCCCTCCACTACGGCTCCTCTTTCTCTCTTTCCACTTTCATTCCCACCTTCCTCCCTTCCCCTACGGCGCGGTTCGGGTGTCCACAGAGCAAGTGTGACAGTTACTGCGCCTTTCCCTTCCTGTGAACCAATTTAACTTTAACTTAATACGAATATAATTTGGCACCGATGACAAAATAACAGGCCCTGTAGAAAGCAAATCTGGTGCCGAACAGGTTTTTCGTTCTAGTTTTGTATGTGTTACTTAGACACGGGTTATATGTTCTTCATGATCACTAATTGTCTGTGTGGTTGAAAGCAGACAAGAAACACATCTTTGGCATGAAGGTGACACATAGCAGCTTAGAGCCCTATTCAGATTTTACTTTGCTAATGCATACGGGCCTACGGGCAATTTCGCATAATTTTAAGACGAATGCGCTCATAGTATGTAAAAAAAAGAACATTTTGCCAACGAACTGAACTTAACGTTTTTGTTGAGCTAGATACCCTAAAGTACAGTTACCATCCCTCCGCCCTTCACAATGAATGAAAAAAAAAAAAAAGCATACCTGGTTTGCAAGAGCTAACACGAACAGTACAACGTCGGGCGTCCTTCTACTATTCACAATTCCAGAAAAGAGTTATGTAAGGAAACAAAGTCGTTTTTCTTCCCTGAGCATCTCATTCGTGGCAGACCAGTCTCCAGATTTAATTCGTGTTAACATTGTAACTAAGCTGATTACCGGCTTCAGACACATCTTGCTGCTATGTTGTCGCGATTTCTTCATGAATAATTTCCGGTAATGATTTAACACCATGTCCAGGTGACCTTTATATGGCTCATGAAACTACGAAGCAGGGCTAAATGATATCTCGAGAGACGTTTTTAGTTTCAGGGATGAAACAGCAGTATGAATTGCCTAATACAAGTTTACCAAAATATCAATAGAAATGACAGCTTTTAACAACGACTTTCGAATAAAATGTGAGACGATGACCATAGATATCGAAGTACCACTTTATACATTTTTTGACAAACGTTTTGTTTCAGTAACCACCGAAAGTCAGCAAAGTGTAGCACCTTTGCGTCGAAAGGCAATACATTCGTTTCAAATATTACGAACCATGCCAATGCGATTTCGGTAAGACTATGCATGACAATATCCGAAAAGACAGATAATTTGTTGCTTAAACGCTGCACCCCACATTTATCGATTTTCTACTGAATGTATTACACAGACGGCAAAGTCCGGCCTGCAGTCTCTGCATCTGCTGATCATAGTCATTCGAAAAGTAAATCGAATTACTGTACACAAGTTTCCTCCTCGGCCTAATGTAAATTGATGATATCTAAGCTAAAGGAGCGTCATCTACCTTGTGGTCAAAGAAATGCGAACAGCACCGAATATGCAGAAAGACAGAGGTTGTCGAGAATGTTCAGAAAGCATATTTAGCTACGTTTTCGCTCTCGCCAAATGCCCGTGATATAAGCTATCGAGTTCTGAAAGAATGTAGAGACACTAGTGCTCCGCCGTGAGTGCATCACGTATTATAGACTGTAAATAGATTGAGAACAAGGCCTTCTAGGGGGTTATTTCAAAATCTTCTCGGGGCAGAAGGTATTTCCGCCCGAATATTCGCGAACATACGTGTTTCGGAAATATTCTGCATATTATAAACTTTCTGCACACTCAACAAAAATCTCAAGGGAACCCCTCGCAGTCGGCTTGAAGACCACACATTCTCGATTAAGGTGGGCATTTTAAGGAGGCTCACATGTTGTAGTTTTTTGTCTTAATTTCGTACATGGTATTTTATGGTCAAATGTTTTCGTGCACTCCTGAACCATTCCGCTCTCAAAGCATGCTTTTGGTTATATCGATAAGGAAACCGTTTCAAGTTACGGCATCAAGTTGTGGAAACAAAATGTGCTCTACAAAACTAAATCAGCCTGTTTATCACGACAATCACAAAAACATCAATGTGCTCTATTTGGTCTTTTTTCCCAACGCGATGAGAATCCGCACCTACAACCAGCTTTAGTGCATTTCGAACGATAGCTTGGAGCAGGACTCGAAGCCTAGTTAATGAAACATTTATTACTTTGAAAGGACAAAGCGGCATCAAAGACTATGGCACTATCGTCGGTATAGAATCCTTCTTTGTAGATGGTAGCCCGCTTCTAACAACCTTTAAGAAGAAATTTTCTGCGTTTGTTACCTCTCAATTAAAGGACCTCAGTGAAGGTCCCCTCCATTTAAGCAGCACACTTGGAAAGTGCGCTTGAATAATCCTACCACTCTCAAGCACCGCAAAGCAGTCATCTCAGAATCTACCGAAGTGCACCCTTTAAGCTTCGCTCTATCCACGCGCATGAACAACTTAATAAAAGGGATTTTGTTGTCTTTCTTTTAGCGCCAGTGTATTATGACAGTCCCTACTCAGAACCTTCGCTGTAGCTCCCCTCTACAAACCCCGCAACTGTCATTTCCAAGCTTCCCAAGCACGCAACGCTAGAATGATCCTATCCCCATCGTCCTAGCCTCTACATGAACACCGTGTTTGCAGGTCACCGCCGACGAAGCGCATCGGCCTGTTTACGTTATGGGGCACATGGCAAATAGCTTGTCCTACTTGGACGCGTTTCTCGCCCAGGGGGCGAATGCCATTGAAGCTGACCTGTCATTCGCCACCAATGGATCGGCATCCAAATTTTTTCATGGTGAACCCTGCTACTCACCACTGAACTGCTCTGCCGAGGAGGAAGTCGTGCGCTACCTGACGTACGTTAGGGACACCACAAGTGCTTGTGAGTAGTCTTGACGTATGAGAGCGCACTGCGCGTTTTAAGCTCTCCCATTTTAGTGTTCGTTTTCAGCTTAGGGTAGTTGAAGAAAGAAGATTTACTTCTAGTGCACTACTGGGAGCGCGTTGTGAGGGAGACTTCTCTGAAGAGCGCGACTTATATCGTATGTATTAGGCTTCCCTTTACTCAATAAACCAAGCCTTTTTGAGCCACAGTGAGCTCAGGCAGCAAACACCGTCAGCTCAATATCTGTTTTGTGTTATGTCTTCGTCACGCAGTTTTGATATATAAAGCCAGGAATTGCCAAAAAGAGTACCAATATTGGGCCCATAATTTGTGCTGCCTCGAAGAAACAAGGGTAAGGGATTTGTATACTTAACTATGGCAAAGGAAAACCAGCAATATAAATATCTTGAAATAATAACACCTATGTTCAAGCTCTGATTGTAGCTGAAGAGGGGAGGATAATTTCTCCCAAACAGGTATAATAACGCGTCATATGACAGCGGTTATGACAACGGGATAAAGACATGAAGATGCGAACGTTTCCAGTGCTTCATTAGGATGGACAATGCCTGTACGTTACCAGAAAATCACCACTAATAATAGTTAGTGTCTATCATTCTCATGCGTCATCGTTATTGCCCGGTTACCGAAAGTTATGGCGCTTAGCATTACATGGCTCATGTTCATCTTGTGCGAAACCTGTGTACGGAATGCGTGTACTCAATGCGCTCCAGTGTCTGCGTAGCTTATGTCAGGTATAATTGCCTCACATGTTATTATCGTTTGATAAGTTATGGCGAACATATTTCCGCTGGACAAATTTTTAGGTTTCAAATAATTACCTGTATGTAGCTGCTGTCATTAAAAATAAAACATTACATTACAGCATTGTTGCGTCGCTTGAGAGAATTTTCAAGTATAAATTCATTGTTCTAATCACAGTACGGAATTACCGTAATTAATTTAAATGTGAACAAAAATTGAACTTCAGGCTTGCACATTAATCAACTAGTAATGCCCTCGAAAGAGGGCCTTTAGGGGTATGTTGAATAAAAAAATATATCCCTGGACAGCCTATATCATGTACGACTGCATTACACTAGTTTCAGGTCATGGTTACTTTCGTGAATTAGTTACTAGTTAATTAGTTGTTAATAACTGTTAATTAGTTTTGATAATTAAATAATTTCAACATTCCATAAAATTTCAACTCTAACTTTAGATATAACTTCGATATATTTGGTTCAAAAGCTCTCGGCGGTTATAATTCAAAATAAACGCTAAAGTACGCAAAAACAACCTCAAGCCCAGCGTTCGAAAACATGCCGGATAAGCAAAGCAAGAACCTGTAACGCTTGTGCATTCATATCACGTAAGGAGACTGAAGTACACACGGTATATTTTGACACCTACCATATTGTTCGAATCCAAAGTGTTGATGACGAAAATTTTTATTTTGACAAACATTATCCCAGGACAGTTAATTCGCGGTATAATGTTCATTTCACACAATAAACTCAAAAATAATTTCCTGAAATCAAACTTTCTGCTTTCAACAAATACAAACTATTTATCGCAAGTCTAGGCTTTCTACACTGCTTTTTTCTTCATTAAACAATGCTCTGACATGTACTAAGCAGTTGTTATTTTAGGCATTTTTAAAAACGACCTGCTCACTTTTTTCTTGAATCATAGCGGATTTTTTCTCCTTGTCGCAAAGTGATGCTAGTTACACACGGTCCACTTTGTATTCATTGATTCCCCTTCCATCTTTTTGCCCTGTGATCTACTTCTGCTTTACATATTTTTTTATTGCCGTTTAAAAGTTTATTTGACCGCAATTTTGATTATGAGGCTTATCCAAAATGCAGCGCAATGGTCTAAAGCGGCGTTTTCATTTCACGCACTCCAAAATTGAAGAAATATTTCAAAACTCTCGGAACAGAAGTAAAACACTTACTTTGTTATCTATCCTACGACCTTTCTACACAGTCTTTTAGTCCTAAGATCTGCCTTTGCGAGGACTGGGATGCCCTTTGTGAGAAAATCCGCAAAAGAATATTCTGCCTTGGTGACACGATTAAAATACTATAGTTTCTATTCCCTTATTAGCAACAATCTCAAGCCACATACAAAAGTGCAGAAAGCACTCGAGTGGAAGTGTGGAGAATGTGCTTTTACAAATATGTCCCATACAGAGCGAAATATATAAAAGCAACTGATTAAACCGAACAGAGGCCAAACTTCAAATGCTTGTAAACTTTTGTGCAGTTTAGTTTTAGCTCTCTCAGATATGAAGATAGTGCTTATGCTCATTATGCCAGAAATGTGGCGCAACAAACACAATCACATGAATAGAAAACATAACTCAGGCGCACACTACAAACTGTAGCATGAAACTGAAAACACACTTCCTCTTCACCACTCAGCTACAACATCCTCTTCTACACCCAAGTACATCTTCTTCACACACCTCTTCTTCTTTGCCAAGCAGATAGTAGCGCAATCATCGAAGTAGAACATTAACATCGTCCAAGCATGACAGTCACAAATTCTAGTCCCAAGTACATCTTCACACACCTATCCTTTGCCAGGAAGTTAGTAGCACAATCGTCCGTGTACAACACACTCATCGTGCAAGCTTGGCAGTCACAATGTCCGCCACATAGACACACACTAGAAAAAAAAAACCACCACACATGTGCAGTAAGGCAGCCCCACCACAGCACCTCACATGTGCAGTAAGGTAGGTCCATCCAAAGCGCCTCTAATTAACCCATACATAGCCACAAAAACTCTGTTGTCCGGCCACTAGATGCCAAATCTGCTTTAACCTTTTTCCATCAACACACTCATGGTGTAATCCATAACATATAGCACGAACCCAGTCATTAAAGTCTGCACATGTGAGATGCTTTGGTTGGACCTGTCTTACTGCACATGTGTGACGGCTTTTGCTAGTGTGTGTTATGTGGCGGACTTTGTGACTGTCAAGCTTGGACGATAGGTGTGTTGTACTGGGACGATTGTGCTACTAATTGCCTGGCAAAGAAGAGGTGTGTGAAGCTGTACTTGGGTGTAGAATTTGTGACTGTCATTGCTTGGACGATGTTAATGTTCTACTGAGATGATTGTGCAACTATCTGCTTGGCAAAGAAGTGGTGCGTGAAGAAGATGCACTTGGGTGTAGAAAAGCATGTTGTAGCTGAGTGGTCAAGAGGAAGTGTGTTCAGGTCCATATTACAGATGGTAGTATGCGCCGCCTGTGTTGTATGAGAGGAGAACAACAACAACAACAATGCGCCTGTGTTGTGTTTTCTATTCATGTGATTGTGTTTGTTGCGCCACATTTCTGGGTACTATGCAGCACCAACTCGCCTCTCAATCTGTTATTTTCAGATGCTCATTCTCCACTGAATAATCAGCTGATCACCTTCATAGACAAAAATGCATGCATATTGTGCATTTTTTTTTGCCATCTGTCAGTTGTTTTTTTTTTTTTCGTCTTCGTATTTTAACCTCGTTATTGAAGAAATAATTTGCTGAATATCAAAGTTTAGGCACTTGGTGGTGTTTTTGGCATGTGCGTATGAGGCCCCGTTTTACTAAACAAAAATGCAGATGGTAAAAAACTTCTTTTGTATATTGCTGCGCTTCCCGTTATTTCTATAAGCATTCACAAGCATTGCCCCATGGTCCCCAATACCCAGCATTCCCGTGTTAGGAATTTAAATACAGCGAAACTAAGCCAAGGCATATGGTCGAAACAAAAATGGTAGTTGGTAATGATCTGTAGCAATGCTGGTACACTGTGCGACCAGCAGAGGTTTTGCATCGGATTCCTCTTCCGTCCTTTCATCCCACATAAGCAACGTTGTTTTCAAATTTTATTCAGACCAAATACATTAGTCGCAAAATTGGTGCCTTTAAATACGAAATAATTGTAATTGAATATTGACAACACCTCTCGGAAGTATTCCGTCGCATAATATGCATTCTTCCTTCTACACAGGCGAGAAACAATTCACTGTTTCGTGTTTCATGTTTCATTGTATCCTATTACAAGATGCCTCTAGGTACCACGGAAAACTGCTCCTTCTCAACATCGATGTCAAAACCACTGGCGCTGCTGGAAATCTACGATCAGCTGGTTCTAGTTTTGCAAACAACTTAATCGATCATCTTTGGAATGGCGGTGAGTGCGAAAGGCCTTCGATATCTTCCCAGTTCAGCATGGAAATGCAAGCATGTTGTCATCACAGCTGCATTTCAAGTAACACCGCTCAGTAGGACAAGGAAGTGCTGTCCACATCTGGGATCTATAACACAGCACTCTTTTTTAAATAAGAGGCTTTTGTAATCAAGTGCTTGGCACAACGCACTGCTTCTTCATGGTAAGGCATGTTGTGAAATTGTGGAGACGCTTACGGACCGAAGGCAGCTGTTCTTAGTTCGGGTCCCAAACACAGCACTTATTCATAATAAGAACAATCGAACTCCAAAACGATATTACTCATTTGGCATGCATTTTATTAAGTTCTTCACCGTTCCTATTCAAGGGGAGACCCATTGTATGGACCCACATTGCCTCAGGATAAATACGTGATGGTGGGCTGGGCTTTGTTGCGCCTGTCTTGCACCTCTCTCTCCTCTTCAGCCTCTACTCGGTGACTTGCAAGCACTCGATGACTCCTTTCCTCATTTTGCGATTGTCTCCGTATCACTGTTATAGAATTATTCTATTGCAGTTGGCCACTTCTACGAAGTACACTGCTTCGCAATTATGGCACAAATTTTCACTAAATTTCGGAGAGATAAGCGCAAATGACAACGTCACTTACGTTCACTGCTTTATTAGGCTGTCGTCCGTGGATGCCAAATTTTTATGACACATGGTACGATTACTGGTTAGCCGTAATTCATTATATATTTGTCATTCTCTTATTAATTCATCCTTTCTCTAAACGTAGCGTGTAGACAATCCAAATAATTAATCCGGCAATCGATAATGAATGATTGCTTGAGTGTAAAAAAAGGTTCCAGCGAACGACATAACTATATATAAGAACATCAACTTCGATAAAAAAAAAAGTCGTGCAGGCAGAGAAGTTTTCTCTGGAACAGCGGACTGGCAGAAGAGGAGAACCGTTTCGCTGCTTTTTTCTTTTCTGTTTTTTGTTTCAAATTTCGGCTATACGATCGGGTCAGCACCGTTTCCTTCGGTAGCTCCTCTCCCAACAGTGAGGAGTCCGCTCGGTCGTAGTCGCGTCTACTCTGAAGGCGCCAGAACTACCCCCCATCTGTCATGGTGGTAAAGCGGCAGCTTAATTAGTTGAAGAAATAGAAAAGTTTAATACTGCACAGTTTTGGCTACTTGTATTTAGAAAGTGAACGTGTGCCGCTATTCGTTGCGATTCCTCAATTTATAGTAAAACGCGCAAATGATGTGAAGCCCGAAGCTCTACCAACTAGTGGACGACAAAATGAACCGTCCTTGAACCGTTCAGAACCACTGGCCGTATCCGAACAAAAAATGCGAAGAAATCATTTACAGAGCACGTCTATAGTTCTTTCTTATCGTTATGCTCTGCTTCTTAACAGAGCACTAAGACGAATTGTGGTGCTTAGTACCGGGTATAGAATATAATATTGAAGTAAAACGCTGCTGGTGGGCCAATAAAAAAGATGCTCATTCGAAACAATGCTGCTCTTACACCTGCCTTATATATTCAGACTGTTCAGTGCAGATGCTATCTTTGACAAGAAATAGAAAAATTCGCGATAACATTGAGATGTACTACTGTTTAAGGTTTACAACGCGTAAAAAGGATATCAGGCATCTGTCGTAGATTGCTTACAGGTGCGCGTCTCGTGCGCACTCGAGTGCCGTGCTAGGTGATACGTGATACCAACCGGAAGAACGAGCGTCGAGGGGCCTCTCTTTTGTGTTCACGT
This sequence comes from Amblyomma maculatum, assembly GCA_023969395.1. Taxonomy (NCBI): domain Eukaryota; kingdom Metazoa; phylum Arthropoda; class Arachnida; order Ixodida; family Ixodidae; genus Amblyomma; species Amblyomma maculatum. The sequence continues at coordinate 27,125 of JAJIZL010013986.1, read as the reverse complement.
GTATTCTCTCCACTGCCACTTACGTTCCGTCACCTGTCTGCTGTGCGTAGTTCACCAAAACAATAAGTACAAAGATGGTTTGCTCCACGCGCTACTCGATCCAACTTTGACGTAGGGACGGTATAGGTCTCCCCCCCCCCCCCCCCCCCAAACCAGTCTATATTCACTAACTTACTGTAGTCTGAGCAAAGTTTTTTTTTTTAACAGTGCAAGGAAGCTAACGCAATTGTAACCAATTACTTTATTTTGGGTGTTTTGTTACGTTCGTGATGGTGACGGCTTTTCGGCCGAATAAGCTGTAGGCGTGTTGAGCGAAATAAAATTTCAAAATGATATGTAAAAGTCATGTTGTTCTGAACGCTTGCCAGTCGCTGGGTAGTAATGCCCAGTGTGCTCACCTATGGGGCTGAAACGTGGAGGCTAACCAAGAGGGCTCTACTTAAGTTGAGGAAAACTCAGAGGGCTATGAAACGAAAAATGATAGGGGTAACATTAAGAGATAGGAAGCGTGCAGAGTAGGTCAGAGAAATAACTCAAGTTACTGACATTCTAATGTAAATTAAGAAGAAGAAATGGGCATGGGCAGGACATGTAGTACGAAGAGAGGACAACCGATGGTCGCTAAGGGTAACAAACTGGATTCCATGGGAAGGAAAGCGTAGCAGGGAGCGGCAGAAAGTTAGGTGGGCGGATGAGGTTAAGAAGTTCGCAGGGATAAACTGGATGCAGCTATCACAGAACCGGGTTAATTGGAAAAATATGGGAGAGGCCTGCAGTGGGTATAGTCAGGCTGATGATGATGATGATGATGATGAAAAAGGCCCAGTGCAGAACAGTTGCTTCGAAGCCGAATATACCACGTAACACCAATTTAAATTCCAAACTGAGATATGCAGCGACATTTCAGTTCGGTATACATGCCTTCCGTGAAGCATATCTGTCCGCCCGGGGTACTTTGTGCACTTCCTTCAAATTTGCCTAGGAGCTTTGAAGATGCGCCCCCTTCAGAACAACATCCTCGCTACCCATGTCCCGGAAGTATATTTACTTGCTGGCATTTCAACGGCTTTTAGAAATCACTAACCATAACCACCACATTCAAGGTTTGAGAACTTACGGCCCTATTGGGCACCTATTTAAAGACTCCCAAGTTCCATTATTCTCAAAGTTCTCAGTGAAATTCCCTTATCTTCCTTGTCTGGCACCGCTGTGTGCTATTTTTTAATACTGTGCACCTTGTCCTTTCTTTTGTTGTATGTAAAGCTGAGGTTTCAACTGTGTTACCTATTTCACAGCAATATACTGTCTGCAGCAAAACATAACGGCAAAAAAGCGGCACATTAAATTTTATTTCTGCCATTCAAGATGAATCATCGAATGTAATGTACAAATATATAAGTGGACGTGGGCACACACTTCTTTTTCAACGCTCCACGCTACTTGGTTGCGAGGCAGAGCTAGAAAAAAAAATTAAATATAGCACGTTTAGTAATTTACGTTTAGTACGTTTTATTACGTACATTTAGTCCGTTTAGCAGTAGTAGTACCGGTTTAATTGGAGAAATATGGGAGAGGCCTTTGCCCTGCAGTGGGTATAGTCAGGCTGATGATGACGATGACGTTTAGTAATTTTTCTCTAATGACTACTTTTCGCATATCATTTAATCTACGCATAGGTCTACAAATCCTTGCAGCCAGTTGTTTTGGGTTTCCTCTTTCCGCATTTAAAAATAGCGGATACGTTCAGCAGTGTCACCTGAATCCAAAAGCATACATGAAGAAACTGTTGCAAGCACATGGGTACGCATCACTCGAAGTTAACAAACTGTTCTTCGTTTTTATTTCACTTTCATGCAGCATGATGAATAACCCCATGCATGTTTTCCTTTATTTGTTGCACTGAAACGAAACGTGTCATTTGTTGTAGTTCAGCCAGAAGACATGTTGAACGTCCCAGTATCGTGCTACCTTCCGCAAGACATAGACTTCCTCCAAAGTGCATTGGCGACATTTTCCCAGCATCACACGGCATCGGCGATGCTAGACCATCTGGGTGAGTGCTCTTTCGCCAATATCTGTTCAGAGAGGTGATACTTCTCGCAAACTGAAGCACAATTTCGATGACAATTTCGCTTCTTTTTAGACTTGCAACTCTTTTTTTCTGGCGAGGCAAAGTGCACCGACCTTTAGTTTGGGCCCACATGCCCTTCCCGTTTGCAAATTTTTGTCGCTCCATTTATGCCCCATTTGTGTTCAAGGCCTTCGTTAAGTTTTGAGTTTTGCGAACATTCATATTTTATTGTCAGTTGATGTCCCCCAGTAATACTACCATGCCATCAATAGGGCTAGCAGTGTCTGTACTAAATAATGCACAATGCCAAAATCTGAAGGCATATCGAGCTTAATCTCCAGGAACTTCCTTCCGGTAATGAGATACGTCACAGCGGAGGGCTTCGGCGCAGATTTGGGCTCTTTAAGGCGTACTGATCTCAAAGAGCATAGAGGTTTTATTTTTACATTGGCAGAGTTTTCAATGTTCTCATCTACGATTCTTGAGAGTCGGCAGCGGCGGCATAGTCTGATCAACGCCCCAGCCAATTTCCGGAATGCGCACCTCCCTTGACTACTGATCGACCTCAACGCTCCACTCCTATGATTGCTTAACGCGCTGGGCTGCCAAGCACTCTCAGAGCCACCGAGCCGTGCTCCTAATCATTTCTTACTAAGCAGGTGTTTTTGATTTGGCTAACTGGGCCTTCATTTCTTCGTGAAGTGCGTTCATTTAAATTTAGACAGCGCATATCCAGCAAAACACGAAAATATTTACAATGGACATGTGGAACCAAAGCAGCGAGCGAGTTGCACCAGCCGCAGCTACCCATCACAGTAATTTGAATCATACCGATTGGGAAACTCCGCTTCAAAATGTGACTAGTTTTTGATGCGCTTTTTTTTTTTTTTTTTTGGTGCTTATGTATTGTCGCGCCATCTAGAAGAGGTCAATAGAAGATTTCTGCTATTGCCGTTATTGCCTTTCTGAAATCACTTTTTTCTTTCTTCTTTTCCATCTTAATTAATTTTACTGCTTTTTTTTTCGATGAATTTTTGCGACTGCAAGTCTTCAACTAATTGTATTTTCCCAATGGTCGCGCATTTCTGAACAATCTGAAAGTTTGCAGCTTAAACGCTGTATTTTTAATGGTCGTGGGCGCCGCCACTTTTCGTATACATCCGAATGTTGACCAATCATAAACGCCGTTTTTTGATACATGGGTCCTGTTTGACGTTTCGCAGCTTGTAGTTTTTACAAGCTCTCGTAGATATGTGTATCTTATTAACAATGCGAAGGAGGTAGTGGATGTTTTAGAATAAGGGAATCTTTGAGTACATCAATTACATTCAGGACTTATTTTGCTCTGTACGTATCTTAGTTTATTTCCACCTTCCAGGAATAGCTGTAAAGTTTGGTTATTGCAGACTTCAAAATGCAGCTATTATGATTCATAAGGCTTTTTCTGAATTCTATTATGATTTCATTTAGAGAATACTTTTGCTCAATGAAAACTTCAATTCTACAGGTTATTCGGTGCCGTTATCTCTGGCATAATTTGTACACTGCAATGTAGACAGTTTTAGTAACATTGAAATCACACGTGTATTGAGTTGCTATGTCGACGATTACTTTGTTTTTGTTTTTTGTTTTTTTTTCACGTTGCCTGGAAAAGTAATCTTTGCAGAGCAATCATGCAAATACTAAGTGTGTTGCAAAATTTGTCTGCGTGTTTTAACTCGTTGGCACCCTAACGAGGGCCTCCTCCACTTTCTAGACGCACAGTTTACTTTTCTGAGCGTAGGTGTGTGTTGGATGCACTATCTCCGTATTCAATGCAATGTTTGCAGCGCAGGCTCCTTATGGGGGGCTGCAATTGTCTATGGAACGTTGAATTGGCTCCACTGCGTTCTTTAAACATGCCATCAACAGCCAGGGTGGCTATAAATGCTAGATCACAGTCTGAATGAACAGAGCAGCGCGTTCGCCTTGCAACATTTCTCACCAAGATCTCCTTACGTTGCCTAATTACATAACGCACGCGAAGCGTGGTTCCACAAGGTCGTACATCTAAGTTTACGCAAAGGGCGTAAAAGGTACTGCGTGAGTGCACAGGAAACATTGCCCCTCACGATATTCTGCGTGCTACGGCGATGGGTTTGACACGGTAAATTTCATTTCAACTAACCTTTAAAAAATCGCATTAAATCTGGTAAAACCGGGTATTTCTTTGTGATTGGAGAAGTTCTACTTATTTTCGTCGCAATAAATATCCTGTTTAAGCTCATTCCGGCTAAATTCTCAATTGCCTCAAGCGTAGCGTGTACAAAAAACGCGACCAGGAAATGGGAACAAATATATAACTTGGTTTCATACCATAATTGTGACTCAACAGTATACGTGTTTGACTTGGGCTCCATGAGCCCCGCTACATAGGATTTCCATTGTGAAATAGCTGACCAAGTTTGGGGTTAACGCCAAGTCGGCCATGACATGTGAACACATGACGTCACATGAACCGCCGACAAATCAGCGCTAAGCTTTATCACGTGCCGAATAAGGCTTGTCAGAGGCAAGCTCACCAGGAGGTTCGGCCAGACACATAGATAGACAAAGACGTTTCTATAGAGTGCTAGCGCAAGTGCTACAACACTTAGAATGCATTATCTCTCCACGTAGGTTTTGATTTCCTGACCGGAAGCCTTTCGGACATAGCAAAGGCCTTTCAGCAGCTTGGCATCAAGCGTCATCGCTGGCAGGGTCTGGAACTTTCGAATCCAGCCTTGAAGGAGGAGAACTATTCCAGATATCTTGAAAGTGTCACTGCATTGCGAATATTTCCTGCCTCCGAGGCAAACTACGTGGACAAGGCATACGCGTACACGGTCGACGATGCGGGTTTCGTACGACTTCTACTGAGGTACGGAAAGTTTCATCCGCACCTAATTATTTTTAAATATTTCTAGTGTCGCTGAGATTTATTCTCTATTTATGTAAGTTTTAAAATTAATATCTGTGTTTGCTTATCAATGTTACAATACCATGTAAAACAACGTATATTCTGCTTCCTGCGATACGTACATTAGCGAGATGACGGGCCAAGTATACAAATGGTATTTTCTCTATTCATCAATTAACAATATTCGGGACTTGTGTCACTTTTCACTGCTTTTTGACAGGCACAGGTTCGATGGAATAATCACGAACGCTCCCCCGGTGGTTTTGTCTGTGCTGACGAATCCGGAATTCGCCAAGAGCTGCAGACTTGCGACCAGCAAAGATGACCCGTGGAAGAGGATCGTGTGAGAAACTGACCAACCATAGACAGTTGGCCGTGCTGTTCCATTTTGGATAAACTTCGCAATCTTGTTTCTCAAGGCGTGGCACTGTTTTGCGTGCGTTATACGGCCATGAGCCATATTTATCTCTGTACATGATGCTTCCTGCCACTGCTGCACTGCTTTCAAAATACACCCTCGACGTGATTGACCCTGGCGACCATGCCCTCCAACTAGCACACTCCTGAATTTGAAGTTCCAGACAACAGAGGAGAAATACAACGTCCACAAATCTCGTATAGTCTCCTTCTCCTGTGGCTTCCTTCTCATGCTTATTTCACCAGTCCGCCATATTCGATTCTGTGAACCAATTCTGTCTCGTTTTGCCAACCTGCACAGTGTTATGCTACAGCAGCACTGTCAACTATGCCATCATTTCAGCCTTATCGGAGCTAATCGTGAGACTGTTCACTTATCGAACCTCAAGCCTTGTTATTTTCCGTGCATTGGAATGTGTGCAAATCTACACTGTGACTTTGTTCGTGGACCAGGGGGCCCGTGCGGAAGATCATGTGATGGACGACGTTGTAAACAAATGTTTGAAGTGCGCGCTTGGGCTCGATTGCTTTGTCTTGATCAGTTTTGAGTCGTAAATCAACGTTTAATTAACAATATGCAGGCATATTAAAACAACGTACTTCCGTTCATTTCTTTCTTCTTGCTATTCTTAAATAGCTGATGTTTAAACGCCCTTTTGTGTTAACTTTGTTTACTGTAATAAAGGGCTTTAGAAAAATGGAGCGCATATAAGCTTCACCTTAAGCGTACGACGCGATAATCAGATGTTGCACTCTGGGATGATTTCGCAATGAGAATTCGACGCAGACTTACAGTTTGCACAAGGAAGGCCTCTTTCGATCATTGAACGCGGAACCATTATCATCCTTGGCTACGACATCACGTCTCTACGGAGTTCTGTAGCCCGCTATTGGCCTACAACAAATGATTTTTTTTACGTTTTTTTTACGTGATATCTCAATTCTGGGGCATATAGTGTGATGGATTTTCGTCTAAACGAGCCCAGTACGCTGTCACGCAATAAAGAAAAAATTACAAGAGTTCAACGCAGCTGAACCAAATATTGAGTGAAAGCATTAACTGCGGGGAACGAACTGTATTCCAAGGGAAGAAAGCGTAGCAGGGGACGGCAGAAAGTTAGGTGGGCGGATGAGGTTCAGAAGTTCGCAGGGGTCAAGTGGATGCAGCTAGCACAAAACCGGCTTAATTGGTGAATAACGGGAGAGGCCTTGCCCTGCAGTGGGTATAGTCAGTGTGATGATGATGATGATTAGCGGTGGGCGAGCGAACTTTCTTCGTCTTCTCCTTTTCTTCTTCCTCAGCCCACACATAAATCCCCGCTTTAAACAAGCCGTATGATCGTGCCTTAGTGGCCCATAGGGGTAACGTGAATGCCAGGGTCCTAGCAGGCTGATTCTGACATAACCGTCCCATGGGAAACGAGAGACCCAAGTTGGCTGCTCCTGCCAACTGAGCCGCGGCTCCGACCACGCCACGCCGACCGTTGGGGTTGGGAGCCCATCTCTCGCTTTTGTGTCACGTGGGGTGTGACCTCAAAGCGTCACGTGGGTAAGACTTGGCTACCACCGCGCTACGCTGACCGCTTGAGTTGGTAGCCCAGATCTCACCCTAGTGTCACGTGGGCTGTGACGTCACAGCGTCACGTGGGTAAGACGTGGCTACCGCCGCGCTACCTTGAAGGCTCGAAACCTAGAGTAGTATTGCTTTCGCAATAAAACTCTCGACGATCTAATGATACCGCGGTGATATGGTGGTTCGGGGATTCCATGTAAACATTACATCGGGACAGGCCCCTCGGTCGGCGACCTGATATTGTCAGGTACCATTTGCCTGCTGGCTTCAGCACTTTTGAACTCACAACACATATCTGCATCAGCGTTTTGGAAATGGCAAATTGGGCACCCTTGATGGCAATGAGTGCATAAATGTTGGTAATGCTGAAGCAGATCTGCCTATTCGCAGCCTCCTCTGCACAAATAAGAGCGCGGGAGAGTGTACTGCACATGCAGGGAATGGAGCACATGTGCCACGGCGGAGGGGCACCTTGCTAAAAAAGAACGTCGAATTATCCATACTGTAGGTGCGATGCACTGATGAGGGTTGATCGCAAAGCGGGTTGGTCAAGCTACACAGCTTGGAGAATGGCGGAGGTCCTGCGGGCTCTAGTTCGATCGAAGTTGTTGCGAAACACGAGGCGATAGACTGTTTAGGCTGTGGGAAATTTCAGTGCTGCGACTCAAGCTTCAAATGAGGTGTAGTGCTTGAAGACCCCAGGTGCAGATACCAAAGCTCCTTCCGGCCAGAGAGCAAAGCGCTTCTTAGAGAGCAAACAGCTCAGCACGAAAGGAGAATCAAGGTTCCATAAAGAAAATCTAGATACCATACTAAGTGGAGGCTCTAAGGGGCATTAAGCTGAATCTGTTCCTATCTCAGCGGCTGGCGTGGTATATTTTGAGGCAAGCAAGCACATTGACCAGAAACCGAATTGTCCGTAAACCTCACTTGTTGCAAACTCACATTTAGGGCACCTGCTAGGAGAACTATTTGAACTAACCGCAACCCTATCGATTGGCAAATTTAAAAGCTCTGATGAGATTAAATTGCCTCAAAGATTGACGTATCGATGGTAATGGAGCTTGCAGCTGCAGAAGTACTGATGTTCGATTAGCTAATAGAAGAGTATATGTGCGTGGTTAGCAGACAGGTTACAAATTAGCGGATGCTTCAGCGAACACGCTCTAAAGGTCCTAGAAATAGAGTTTCAAGACAAAGAAAAAAATCCCGAACAATGTCTCAGGCGGTGAAAACGTATTTTATGGCAGAATATTTCATATATCTAATTTACTAAATATTATTAACAATTTAATTTATTCTAGTTTGGCGCTCACTGCCACTGGCCAGTTGGACACTGTCGATAGGACAATTTCATATCTGTTTGGCAAATGGAGAAACGTTCATTTTTTAAAGCCCTATAGTACGAGGAAATGCAGTAAGTTTTTGCACGAAATCGGAAGAGAGTGAATTATACAAGAAGAAAGATTGTGTGAAAAAGCACGCCTACAGATGACGTGTTGTGGAGACTGCGGTGGCGTATTCAAACTTTATGCGTTCTAGCGCCACGTCATATACTTCCTTTTGTTTCATCGCTTGTGAAAGAAAAATATTAAGTGGTTGTGAGACCCATCGCCCTTATTTTTTAGAGAAGAAGAGAGACAAGCAAAAGCTTTGAATCAGGCGCCAAAGCAACTGCAACGTGTCATCAGCAAACATCTCTTCGTCACTGAGCTTTTTGCAGGTCTAATGGGCTCACTTTCGCGTTTGTGGAAAGTGGAAAAAAGAGTCGATTTGTTCGCCTGCAATTGTTTATAAAAACCACATCATTTTAAGAACTGATATGACGCGGCTGACACTAGCGCGTCCGACACGGAAAACACATGTTCCACGTTGGAAGGATTTTCATCTGGCTCTTCCATCTCAAGGAACTACCAGAGTGGTGAGATCCTGCCAAATCTTCCCTCTGATTTTTTTTTTTCATGACGTCACGTAGCCCTGCCGACCATTCATTCGCCGTCCATGTCTCCTACCAATTATATCATCTGGCAGAAGAACCCTTGTTATTTTGGATCACAACTTTAACGCCACGTTTTGTCGAGAATCGAACCATGAGCTCTACCATGTTAAAATGAACAAAATACACAGACAACAGATATGAGTACGTGCATACGCTTGACTCCTACTAGGAAGTTTCAGAGAGAGCAATCCAGGCAGTAAATTTAGCAACCGTCGTTCCGCCCAACCAGGGGTTGGCGCGAACTGGTTCGTTCTCCAGGCAGGGACCCGTTGCACCACCAGCGGTGCTGCTCCGTCAGGGACGGGTATCTTAACACAAGACTGAAGGGTCTTGACAGATGAACTTGATTATGAGCTTTATGTAGTACATCTATTTACATATCTACACTTTTACAAGATTGCAAAGACATGGCAACAACTGGAACATGTTGGTCGGTCTTCCCGGGAGAGACTCCCAAATTCGGCAGAGCCGATGGTGCAGAGCACCTACCTAAGACCCGATCCAACCAAGAACACCAACGAACCTTCGGCAACTTCAGTTTACACCTCGAGTTCGCACCCCTTGGCTCGAGCTATCCAATCACTGGCCATAAGCGGCGTGATGGGGCCAAGAAAATTCACCCTCGCCCCGTGCCCGGTCACCGCTGTCTGCAGCGCTCTTTCCACACTGAAACAGTACAGGCAGGTGACCCATGGAGCTTCTTTTCTTTTCTTTTTTCTTTTTTTTTAGTTTAGGGGAAGTTGACCCTGTGAGCACTCGCGAAGATGTTCGTTCCCACGCGTCTGGCACGCACCTGTCTGACCATCCGCGGACGACACCTGTCTCCTTCGCTTCTACACAAGAGACGCTGCCGACGCTTTGCAGCGCATTCCTTCGAACGAGATAGGGAGCGGCTCCCGCTTCCCATTCAGGAACTCGAAAGGGATTAACTAAGCAATGCGCCGCCACCTGCGGGCTAGGCGCCGGCTTACTCCCCAGCCCCTTCTTGTCGACTTCCAGTCTACAGGGCAATGTACGCCCCCGCGCGCACCTTGACGATCCCTTACAAAGGCCACGTGGTTAGTGCGGCCCGCAGAAACCGAACTTGCTTCGGAGATAGAGAGCACACCATGAACTGTTGCTTCTCGATCCTGGTGAAAAAAAAAAGAAAAAAAAGAAACCGACCGAGGCTCTGCAACCAGGTATCAAAATTATGACGATGCTCGCGGAAAGAGTACTCAAAGAAAAGAAAAAAGATGCTTACTGGGAGGTTACACTCACGCACGAAAACCTACGGCGAAATACTAGACGTACGTGCTTGGGATCCTTCGGGGTTCAGCTAGATTATTGCTTGCTTAAACGACAGAACATTTTATACTAATCGGCGTTATACGGTGACAACCGTGTTCGACGCTGAGATTGTGCTTTTTACCAATGGCCGTTTCACGTTTCTTCCTTATTTAACGTTGAAAAGGTTGTAGTTTTGGGCTTGACTGGAAAATAGCTAAAAACTATAACAAGGCGAGTATATAAAAGCACGCTTCACATTTGCAAAGCATCATTTACGCAAACGTAGTGCGACAACTCGACGGAACTGCGAACACACTGCACAACCAATTAATCTCTTATTTGGGGTTTCGAATATCAGCCTCTCGGCATAGTAGCAGAAAAATGTGCGCAGTATGCTGCCGCATTTTTTTTTCTTTAACGCCGTATTTATTGCAGTGAAATAATGCTCTCTGTATGCGAACCATTTACAAAGTATTCTGGAGGGTGGAAAGAACCTTTTTCCCTTACCTTTTATTCCGCTGTCGCTTCTGTGTAGCCGAGGTTTGGATAATAAGTCGAATTACGATGCTTACAACATTCATTCATGTCATTCTGCAGTGCGTTATGATAGTATTGGGGTCTCTTATTTTTGCTTTGTTTTTGCTCCGGTGCTCATGAAGCGGCAGGGAAAAAGAAACAAAAAGTAGTGCGGCTGTTTTCCTCTAAAGCAGGAAGAGTGACATGCCGAAAACGAATGACGAAATTTTTCCGCGTCTGTAGTGGACATCGGTGCTTTTTTTGCCCTTAATGCCGCGGCTACCATCTACGTATATAGGTTTAGGCGTGCATTTTGATCGCTGTTCACAAGCGACTGCAATACTGAGTGCTTTGTGTGCAACTGCGAAGCTGTTGGCCGGTAATAAGAGACGTGTGAGGACCTCGGTATTTTTCTCAGTCCCGCCAGTACTGAAATACATCAGGATTCTGCAGAACCGTTTATAAAATAAGAAATATTTTAAACCTCTTGAGATGAAGTACCTGAATAAATAACTACTTCTTTAGCAATTTCTGCATACAATTAGAAAACTAAAAAAGCCACAAATAAAATAGGCTAGCCTAGAATTTTTGTGGGTATTTGTGTCCGCTCAACTTATGCCCTCACTACAAACACACGACCAACTGCGATAATTAGACAATAATTAGCTTAATAATTAGAAGAATTTTGCAGAGATTGTGTTTGTATATTGCACCCGCTATTATTGGGAAATTTCAAATCTGTTCGCTGATACCTGGTACATATTAATAGATATGAATGGTAATTTAAGGCATCATATTATCATGACGCGCGTAACAGGAATAGGTCGTAGGACATTTAGATGCATTTCCGAAATTGGGAAGGGTTGTGCGTAAAACGTTCGGGAGTGCTGTGTTGAACAGTAAATGCTTAGCCAGAGAAATGGAAAACTGTGTATTAATGCGTGCCTTTGCAGTCTTCTGATCGAAACTCGTCGCGATCTGTGAACTCAGGGAAAGTTACCGTGCCCGTGCATTTTTAATGCCTCTTACCACAATTTCGTCACCCATGACGATCGTCTTTCTCTCCTGTTTCCTTTTCCTTGTGTGGAGTAACAGAGCAGGTAATTACCGTTCCAACGAACTCTCTGCATTTCCAAGAAAAATGCTCTTCTAACACAATCTATGTCATTAAAAATTTTTGTTCTTTAAAATTTTCCAGCTGCCTATCATTGCTGCCATTGGCGTTGTTTTTAGCCCGTTTGGCAACTCAAGGTAGTCTTCTCTTCTTGTTATTGACACATTTTGAGGCACTGTAGAACAAAAGAGCTGTAGCAAGTTAGCTTACAGTAATTGCAGGAGTGTATCTTTGGAGGAGCATAGTAACTGTGGTCTTAAAGAGTAGCCAGTTAGTCTCGGTTCATAGTGTTTCAATTTTTATCAGGAACAAAGTACAGGAGAGGGAGATGGCGGCCTAGTTGGTATCGCATTGCAAAAAAGAATAGAGAAAAAGAACGACTGCAAAAAAAAGAGGAACACCGTAGCCACATGAGAACTTTGTGTGCAGCAAAGAAGTGCAGAAGCTGTCTAGTTGACGGTTAATGTTCCTATAATCGCCTTTTTTCGTAGAGTCAGTGTTTTTTTTTTGTTTTGTTTTTTTGCTGTCTTTGGAAAGCGTTTTAAAAACGGGGCATGAACAAATCTCTAGGTTGTGGTAATGCTCTTATAATCAGCGCTGTCGTAAAGAACCAGTTTTTTATATAGCTTTGTGATTTTGGATGGTGAATAAGAAATAAGGGAGTATTGACTCATTGAAATTCACCCAAGCGCAACCATACGGCTAGAAAGGAAAGTTAGCTTTCTTTTGCAGCCGTATGGCTGCGCTTTGGTGGATGTCAATCAGTAATTACTCCTTTATTACAAGTATAGTCTACCTTGGGCGATTCCCCTAAATATCCGACCAACAAGATTTCGACTTCGAATTGCTGATCATTTCGCTCTCGCCCGACCATCTGCTGTGCTTATAGTCCTGGTTAGCTCAGTTAGTAGTGACACTGCTCCGGAAAGGTGGTGGTCCCGGGCTCGGTGCCCGGATCATGACGGTTTTTTTTTTTTTTTGAACTACGAAGTTTGTGAGAACGCTTTTTAGCTTTTCTTTGTAGCCGTATGGCTGCGCTTGGGTGGATTTCAATTAGGTATTTTTCCTTTATTACAAATCTACTCCACATTAGGGGATTCCCCTAAATATCCGACAAACGCGATTAAGAAACAAGACATGGTTAATCATTACTAAATCACGGAAGCAATTAGGTGGACCCCAATGCTCTTCCTTAATAGCAGATTCCACGCTCCTTTAACATCACCTTCTGAGTCTGAGAGATTATATTTAAAACTTTCTTGTTTCAAATATTAAAATTCTGAATTTAATTTTTCTGCAGCACAAATGCATATTCCACTATGTGTTCTATATGTAATCCTTCAACACGCTCGCTGCCAATGCCTCTTGGCGGCTTATCCTTTGAGTGCTTGCCTGCCATGTCGAGGGCCTAAATTCGATACCCACTTTCTACATATTTACTTCCTTATTTTTTAGGCATGCTTCTGGTTAATGGTGCTATTATATGGGTTACTGCAGCCGTTCTTTGGCCGAACGAGTCCAATGCAATATCGCGCGTGAAGATTAAATTAAATTTATTTTGCTGACAACTTACTGAAAGGTTGTTGAAGGTACTCAACTTAGTTAATGGAATTTGATGTCAATGTCTAGTTGAGGAAATAATATATATCCTGAGTTACATTAGCCTGAGCAACATTTTGCATCCGGTTCTATTCACATTCAATGCGGCTGTCATTCGCCACCGTAAGCTCTCCTACATGACCAATGCTGTACAAGCCGTGAAATCTCTAAAGCCTCGCCATGATTTAACCTTGTGAGCGTAGCGTAGCAGCGGAGCATTTTATGCGAAATGGTAATTTCCTGACCTCCTCCTTGGAAGGCAAATTGAGCCACAAACTTTTATAATGCGGCATTGCGCTGTCACTGCGCTTCTAACATATTGGACAAATGCGTCTTATGAGGATGAATGCGTTTCCCTAGGGCACTTTCTCAAAACAACTAAATTAATCTAAAGAGAATTCCCTCGACAATTCGGTTTAACCACTTCTTGCCTAAAGTTATACGGCTCTTGTTACGCAGGAACTTCCTTCAAGTTACGCGAGACAACCTGTATATTCCGACAGCACTGCGCCCCGCACAAAACGCTCCGCAGGTTCAAATTGTACATCGCATCGTACAGATTAAAAGAAAGCAAACACGCGGTGAAACCCACGTGGCGACCCACAGTTGCCGCGAGTGTCAAAAGTGCTTCACATGCAAACGAGTGACGAGATATGGCCAACAACCGAGGAAGGAAAGGCATGTGCAAAGGTCTCCTGGCACGCGAGTTCCGTGAGTAAGGTTGTAAACTTTCCGGAAATATTGAAGCTAGAGAAAACAAAGAAAAATATGTTGCAGAAATATTCAACAAATTCGATCATCATCAATTATTCCTATTAGTCATGATGTATAGCAGCATTGAAAAAGCAGGGTTTTTTTTTCTAGCTTTTCGCTCTTCGTGCATATGCTGCGCCACTTTTCTGTAGCTATAAAAGAAAGCATAAATTAGACGTATCATGGTTCATGGTTCGAACCGTTAGCTTTTGCTGAACAGGCGACATTGTTTTTAAATGGGGGCGCTCAGATCAGAGCTCTTTCATTTCACCAGTGTTAGTGGAACTGGCCAACGCATGGCTTTCTGCAAACCAAGAGCCTAGGCTCAATTAGCATAGAGTACTGAAGCTGGCATTTAACCATTCAAACTTGAAGATCAAAGACTCTACTTTGATGAGCAGCGCATCAATTGGCGACATCAGCAGACTAAAGCAGTCCGAGTGGATAACGTTGTGGCTTTTTCCTGTGCCTGCTTTTCCTTTGTCCGCTTTTTTTTTTTCGCCTCATGAATGTTTTAGTTCTGTTTTGTTTTTTCTAATGAAATGTTATGCGCAATTTTTTAATATCTAATTTCTTTTCGCAGTCAGTCATTTGAGAATAAGGTCTGCCCATGTTTATATGCTTTTCCTTCCTGGTTCGTTCTATTCGTTCTATATTTACGTTCAAATGTGCTTTTTACACTCCTGTGAGCTCTAATGTACTGTTCAAGGTTTATCACATTTTTTTTCATAAATCACACACATCACGAGAAGTGCAGGCCACATTTCTGTATGTTCCGCTCGAGTCTTATTATTAGCTTTTTATTACTTTTGCTTCTCTCGTGTCATTCTTCATGCGCAGTTCAAAGTTTACATACCTTCTAAATCGGGGGTACTCAAACCGAGTTGCGCGGTTCGCTTTGTTGGCTTCGTGCGATCCCACTATAGGATTTGCCGAATGCGTAGATGAGATGGAACATTGGTATTGTGACGAGTTTTCTGTAGTGTGTTTCTCGATTTAGGATCATGACCGTGAGTGTTAGGTAACCATTTAAGCAAAAGGAAAAATTACCAAGCTGAACAAAACAAATGCTTACAGACGCACTAAACGATAGGAAAACCATGAAATGTCCATGCACAACCAATACCGCCTCATTTTGGGGGGGGGGGGGGGGGGGGGGGGGGGGGGAGGGGAGCAAGGGAGAATCTCGTTTGCACATTTTGATGGCTGTTGTAGTTCGTTGAGGTAAAAATATCTGAGAAGCCCTGCTCTCAATCAACTCCGCGTAAATAAGTATTGTGCATTTTCCAGAATTTTAAGCCTGTCTCGTTCTCTTAAGTCAACAATATTTTTTTTTGTGTGTTTGCTATGTGAAATCTTGGGTACTTCGGGTTATCATTTTTTCTTAAGCAAGCCATGGGACAAAATATCCCGAATTGTGTGCATGTTCCTCTTCTCACCTTGTTCTAGTCAACACATGCGGAGTGCAGTTGTGTTCTTTTACTGTAACTTTCTCAGACAGCACCAAGTTCATCGCGTTTTATTATTAAGTCGATGGCACAGCAACGAGATTTGACGAAGTTCCTGGGTTCGCTTCCTCCGAAATAGTTCTTATATGTGCAAGTTGATGTTTTGTTCTTTTTTCTTCCGGTTCATTAATTATGCATTTAAAATTTATTATTGTGTTCCTTAACAATCTTTCAGTGAAGCAATATTTACCAATCACCAAATCGAGGGCATATGCTTTGAATATTTGCTTAAAGTACACGTCTTCCTAAACTAAACCCTATGGAGATTATGACGGTAATCATTGTCCAGTAGAGAAAGAAACGTTCTGCGACATGGGTACGTCTGTAACCGACGTTGCCAGCTACAGTTTGTGCCGATAATACGACCATGTTCTGCGTGGTGACCTTGAGAGATTTCTATAAGGAAAGACGATAGATTTTATTCTTGCCACATGTTCCACGCTCTGCGTGGGGACCTTGACAGATTTCTATAAGGAAAGATGATAGATTTTATTGTTGCCAAATGTAAAAATTGCGTGTCAACCGCCCGTTGCCTTTAATAACTCTTTTTCGTTTCCCTTATGCAAGTGACATTGTGCTACATGGGCCTAATAACCTGTATAAGTAGATTAACTAAGAACCCTCGATTAAAATGTCACGTGCAGCCACATTTTCATACGCGAAACGATGCAATGAAAACAATATAGGCCATATCACTTCATACCTCACTCGTTGCATGAAACACCCTACTAGCGGGGAAATAAATGAAAACCTGCAGCATTTCAGCGTTACTGCAGCATTTCCCCATACCTAATGGTTTATGTAGATTAAGCATTTGCAAGGAAATTACCCAACTAAACCGAAATTGTTCAACTAAGACCATTTATCAGCGAATAAAAGTGGTGCTCTGAGCTTTTTTCCTATTAACTAGCAGCCGTCTATAAGTTTTATTGGCGACCAACACAACTTTTCAAGTTTTTCTGAGGGCATTATAATTTGTTCGTATTTACGTGCTTTCAATACCTTGGGGAAAAAAAAACAAGATAAGAAGTTTTTCAGGACATTTTCAGTTTCATTTTTCTTCCCGAGCCTTCCCATGTATATCCGTGAGCCTTGATATCGTGGTCTGGGATGATTGATGGCATTGCACTGCAGTTTTGTGTAAAGCCCTTAGATGCTTTAGTTTTGCTTCGCAATAGTGCGCATTTCAGATCCCGCAACCTTTTGCGGCGGAGATTACTACGCAGGTTTCTGAGATCGCAACTAAAGGAACATTATTTATTCATAATGTTGGGTCATTGCGCCACGCAGCAGTGGCAACGACATCATGCGATGTCCAAGAAGAAACCCCTCCGCTTTCCAGTGACTGTTTCGTAATACACCATTGTTTCGACACTCCGACCATAGAGTCATTAGAAGAAAAGGCTTTTCGCTGCCAACTCACCACCTTATTCTGGGCTGACTAGGTGGCAGCAAGGGGCGAACTTTTTTAACCTTCACTGCCACTCTTCCGGGAGAGGGTTGTGCCAGTGCGTCATTCGCACGAGTTACGAAGCGAGCAATAGATCATCTCGTGACGGCGGACGGCAGCATTGATGGCGCGGTACTATATAATTTGCAACGCTCTATCGTGCCGCCGCGTTTTCCGGGAGCACGCTGGTGTCGACATGAGACTTCGCGCTTGTAAACGATGCGGAAGTGATTCGGCTGCTCTGGCTGCAAGGTGCATCCCCCGCGTCCAGCGGTGTAGAGCATTTTCGGCACCCCGATTGCGCCGCGTCTGAAATACATGCTGCAGTGTCTTGCACAATGGTGGTGCAAAAAGTGGGCTCGGGAGACGCCGGTAATGATAAGCAAGATTAATTGCTACCTATAATTTGCATGCACATATTTAGCATACGGGAGACGTACTGACGTGAATGCATACCGGTTTACCAGGCACACGCAGCGGCAGGGCATTGTGTGCAGACGGCTCACGCGCAGGGGGCGTCCGGTAAACAGGTAGCACCCGATATAGTCTAATGTTTTCGGTGCGCGTGGCTGAGCCGGCGGTGTCGTCCACGTCCCGCCGGCTACAAAGGGCGCGTAGAGAAACCGCCGCCTCTTCCTCACTCTGGCGCACCTGGTGTGCACAGGGCCACCGCACGCATGCGCAGATTATGCCCTCGAGTGGAGGTAGGTTTTTGCCGTGCATTTTTAAGTAGAGGACAAGGCGACGGGGCTCCATAGGAGGAACAGGGGAAGTTGCTCTCCGAGACTCCTTTTGTGACTAAGACAATGATGCCATGAACTTACTGCGACTGTTCAAATGGCACAAAGCATTCACAGGAAGGCGTGTAGCCTACCAGGGTGAGGGCGCCCTTCGACCACGGCTACGGACGGCGGTAATGATTGTGTGCGTCTTTTGCTAAAACTTTTTAAAGGAAAAAGACACATCTCAATGTTCCATGTTGCAGCAAAACGTCGGCTTCTCTCACAAAACTTTGGTTAATGTGTCGAAACCATTTGTTATTAAAATATCCCTTTTTCATCCATAAAGGTGATGACAGCGGGAAAAAAGCTGAAAATCCAGCTTCACTAGTTCCCTGAGCAACAAGTAAAAAATTGAAGAAAACAAATATTGTTGGCACAACATTATAAAACAAAACAAACCAAACATTTTTGGCATAACAACATGAAAAAAAAAATGAATATTGCCACCTATAGCATTGCGGGGCGGAGCACGAATGAAGAGAGAAGGAAGACGAAGTGTTCGAGTTTGCGCATTGGGCTCTTACTGCCGTTATATGTGGGCTGACCCCTTGCCATAAAAGCTCCGGAGTGTAAAGGTCACGGAATACGTGAGAGTATTCTGGAAATAATTTGTTAATTCGGTAATATATTAACTGATATTAAAAATGAAAAAGTTTTTGGACTGCATGAAAACACCTTTGATAAATAACATATACAGCTGAAAAAAGTACGTTAACAAAGATATGTACGTTAATAAAAGAGAAGTATAAAAATGTTACCTTATATGAATTGAACCTCAAAAGTTCCAAAGTGCAATCAACATACAGGAGCAGTAAGTAAGGAAAAAGAAACATGCTAGATTCGTCCTTATGATAAAAGTATCAGGGAAAAACAATTTCAGCTCGTTTTTCGAATCTATACGGGGGCAAAACCATCTATAGGAAGAACGTTTAACAAGCACGGCAGTGTAGTGATTACCATTTGTAGGCCATATGCAGTGCTGCAAGTTTTTTATTACCAGTGGCAGTGTACTTCTACTCTCATAAGGTATGGTGCTACTATTTATTTATTTATCTTTTCAAAATGGTAGCGTGATTCCAAGCAGTACGAGTTTAGTTGATCGATCTTCATTACACTACTTCAAGACTGGGAAGTGGGACTTCTGGGGGAATTTTCCAATCAGCATCATCATCAGCCTAACTATACCCACTGCAAGGCAAAGGCCTCTCCTATTTTCTTCCAATGAATCCGGTCCTATGCTGGCTGCATTCAATTTACCCCTCCGAATTTCTTAATCTCATCCACCCACCTAATTTTCTGCCACCCTCTGCTACGCTTAGCTATTCTTGGAGTCCAATTGGCTACTCTTAAGGACCAGTGAGTATCCTCTCTTCGAGGTAGATGTCCTGCCCATGCCCATTTCGTCTTCTGAATTTCGTCTAGACAATCAGTAATTAGAGTTATTTCTCTGGCCCACTCTGCACGCTTCCTATCTCTTAATGTTGCGACTACATTTTTCAGTTCCATGGCCCTCTGCGTTGTCCTTTCAATGCATCGTAAGTTTTTTTTTTCTGCAATATCATGACCCTTTGCAAATTACGTTTGGTTGTATTCCACCAAACTAGTTGTAGTAGTTTATATGGGTGTAGAACAAAGCTTGGAAAATAAAAGGTTAAGATTGATTGTTAGAATATATCTGTTTGCGAGCGTGTAACTTTCCTCCCGTAAAAAGGGAATTCCGGCGAAATGATCCCTTTCCAATTTCCGATCATGCTCTGTATCCTATTTGCATTAGGCACAGTAATTGGTTAACCATACTAATCTAATCAACGCCCCGCTCCGTCGTAGTCTTGGTATGCCATTTCTATCAAATAAACCTCTAACCGCGGTCCTCAACGCACCATACGACTTGGCGAACAAACCCACGAGCGGTTTCTCTTGCCTAGTGCACGCTCGTATATCCCAATGCTGCCATGATGCCAACGTCCGCTATGTTCTACGCTAAGTGCGTAGAGCACGCAAGTGATCGCGGCAGTTTGACAGAGGCACTTGACATGAGCGCCCTTACGACGCGGTCACACTCTCTGTCAATACCATCGTTGGAGCGGCCCCGACCGGCTGTCGAGACGTGTCCGGTCGGTTCCAAGGAAAGCTCGATCCTGCCCTTCCTGCTTTCGATGGTTCACTAGCGCCTAATATCAACGCGCCCGGCAATGCGAATGATATTGGTTTGGTTGCGAGATAGAATTGCGTACTTCGCATTTCTTGTTCTTTTGCAGAAATAACTGTACCGCACATTGGATTTGTTTTATTTGCCTTGTATTAACCGGTATGTGTCTCTTTCATGTCGCGTTTGCTTGTTGAGTGTCATTGTAGCGGACAAACATTATTAGTTACCATGAGCAGCCATTATTCTCCGTTCCAAAACATGTCATTTCGTGTATTTGCTCATCCCGCGAGTGCCGGTACTCCAACGTCGAATCTCGTGTTTCTTGGTTCATAAGTACTACTCTAGTGCGCATCGTCTGTGATGTTTCAAATGTTAGGGTAAAATAAATCGATACAAAATAATGGTAAGTGAACGAGATGACATGGCGTTTTCACAGAGTGCATTGGCCCCGCCATTCTAGCTGCATTCCTCAGCTGCGAACTTAAGGGGCGAATTTTATGGACTCAGAAGCGTTGCGTGGAGGGATGAAATGGTTACCCCCAAATGGTTCAGGTGCTGCACAATCGTATCGCATTTAAGTCCAGGCTCCTATAAATGTGTTGTCTCAATGATCGGCGTGCACTATTCATTAAGTCAACAAGTTTAGCTTGAATCAAGTGCGAGCAAACATCGATATTGTTTGAATGCAGCTACAAGAGCCAGGCCCGTTCCTGCCAACGCCTCACAGATGTCGTATCACAATTCTCAGTTGTGGGAAGGCATAGGATAGCGGCACATACCAAAGACCAGAGCCTGTTGATCATACCAGCTGGGAAACTCCGCTTCAAAATAGCACTAGTTTTAATATGCACTATTTGGATGCCTGTGAATTGTTCCGTCTAGAAACGGTCGATAGAAGCTTTCTGCTATTGCCGTCACTGCCTTCTAGAAATCAGCTGTTATTTCTTCTTTCTTTTTAACCTAAATTAGCTCTACAGCGGTTATGCCTAAAATGTTTTGGTACTGCAACTCATCAGCTTATTTTATTTTCCAGGTAGTTGTGCATTTAAAAACGTGAAAATTTTTTACCAAAGGCTGTTTCTTTAAGTGGCCGCGGGCGCCGCCATTATTCTTAAACACCCGACTTTGGACCGCTCCAAACCGCCATTTTTGATACAGGGGCCCTATCGAAAGTTTCGCAACTGGCAATATAAAGATCTCTGAACACAAACGTCGCCTGCGAAAATTTCTCGATAGCACTAATCATCGTTTTCGGCGGTCACCGAATTGATCAACTACGCTTGAGGTTGTCAAAACCGAGCATATTCCGAAGAGGAGGAAGACGCAAACAAGAAAAAGTGTCCGATCGGTGCATGGTCGTTCAGGGACTGCCAAAAGGGCAATGGCGATTCCAGGCGGCGCCTCGACTGCAAGAGTATCGCAAGTATCGCTTCCATGCTTCACAGCTCTCTGGAAAGGAACCCAAGGACCCCTCAGTACAAAGAGATAATTTGCAGAGCGCATTTAGCAATGATATCTTCCCCAAAATGACAGCGTCCGCCTACATGAAAGATGATGTTCGCGCTATAGATCGCGGGGTGAAAACGAGATGTACGCTAGTTGCTTTGGAGGCCGGAGGAACTTCCAGAAGTGATCCATCATGCATAAACCTCCGTGCCAGAAGTGTCTCGTGTAGGTCTACCATTTCCCAACCAACAATGGGTCCTGTTTGTCACCGTCTTTTCAAATATTTTGTCGACCTGGTAAGGAAAGCATCGTTTACTGATACAGCTCCGCTACTAGCCAGGAGTGTCACATTACAAATATCTCCAGACTTCGCGAGCATGACCCTAACGAATCCGCGCTACTGATGCGGTTCATCATGCAGAGAACATCGAGTGTCCCAGCTTTGCATAAAATGTTGCCACGGTCCACAGCTGTGTTACCATGCGTTCCCAGGCAGGGTACCACGACACACCTGGATAGGCAAAAGCTAAGCCGCCAAGCCGTTCGCCCCTTCGTCGCGAGCTTTCACTGCTCTCAAGTGTGCTCCACGTGTCACCTTACAATGTGTGTTCCTTTCTTAAAACGCGGCACTAAAATGTTACTTTCCAAAAGCCATGCTGCACGGAGATGAAGTTTGCCTGACCGAAAAAGCGGCGATATTGTCTTCGTCAACATGAGCAGGTTCCTTTCTTTCTCCACGCGAGATAACGCTGCAGACAATGTGGGGCGCCGCCTACGCCGGTGGATAGAGTGTCTGTGAGAGTGTGAGTGAGTAGTGCTGGCTGCAGTCAACCTTTGACAAGCAGGCTCTGCGTCTCCCGAGCGCCAGCGCCTTCAGTTCACTTGACAGGCCAAACGACCTCGCAGCCGGCTCTCTCTGTAGAATCACCTTGCTTGCGTGCGCGCGCGGGGCGTGTTCACCTCCTCCACGTCGTCATGGTCTAGAGAGCGCCTTGCTTTCCGCACCACTGCGTACGGCGCGGCTGGTTGCTGCACACATTATTTCTGACATATTTTTCATCTCACCCCAAAGTTTACGTTCAAAGGTTGCTGTTGCATAACCGCTGTCGCTTTGTAAGAATACTTTTTATGCAGAGTGATTTTTGTACAGTTTTTTCCAGGTAAGAGAGCTAATATTGCAATCACGATTAACAAGGACTACAGTTATCGTATGTAAGACTAAGTAAGTGGGGCGCCTCACGGTGAGTGACGACAATTAGATATCGCTTTCACCTAGGTTTTTCCTTGTTCCAGGACGATGCCTAGAACAATATTCATTGTTTGCCCGAAAGACGACAGTGGATTTTTGGGTAAATATGCACCTTTCCTTCTCAAAATCGTAAAACCGACTTGTCTCTTTTGAGGCGAAAGCCTTTATATGCTGATGAAACGAAACCCCCGACGCGAAATTTGTCTGCGAGATCTCTGCGCGAGATCTGTCATATTCTGCGAGATTCCGAGAGATTTCATGCCTAGCGTTCCTGCCATTAGCACTCCCACACTTGAACCAGCGCCAAGGAGCGCCACGCGACAGCAGCGATGGTTTACTGTCCAAACACTCTTGCCGGAGAGAGTATGACTGACGCTGCACCTTTCCTTTCCCGTAAACTAACCATAATTATATTCAGCACTGCGACGAACGCCAATAAGGGGCAAACGATGGGATGTAGATGATAGGAGTGGAACGGTAGGCTTTCGTCATTCTCTTCTCAAGAGACGTTAAGAGACCCTGTAATTTTTAAAGCCAAAATATATGGTGTTTTGAAGGGCAATGTGTCAGACTGCGTTGTCCACTCTGCCTAGATTCGCCCATTCCATTCTCACCCAGCTATTTACTGTGCCCAAGTCTCAAATATTGTCCACACTCTCAAGCGTGAAATGCTACCTAAAGAGTATTTGAAGCCCTTGTTTTAATTTACTTAGTTTTTGTCTGTAATCTATTCAGATTCGAAGGACACTCCTACTAAATCATTTCTATTTTATTTTATTGATTTTTAAAGAAACTTTGAAGGATGCTTAGGCTTTACCTTTAAGAGTTGAATGCCACAGCTTTATCGGGCCTTTCGCATCTCCTTCTCACTAACCTCTCGTGCTTTTGCGCACTACTTGCCTTCTCGGCTTCAGTCTTACTTGGTTGACGCAGTTCACGAGTAGGAGCAGGCGTAGATGCACGATCTGCACTTGCAGAAGACGACGACTCATACGAGCGCCCAGCACTGGTACACAGTACTGCATTCATCGCACACGCCTTCCAGAGGCGCATACAAGTCGCTTCTTTAAGTAAGATATATTAAAATGCTAGAGCGATCTTTTGCGCGAGCGCCTTACGTGCACGGAATTTGCAGTGCCAAATGTCGCGTGCTGCTCATTTTCGTCTTACAATGACGACAACGCTGACGTCAGCATTTCTGCGAGACGGGGCCCTGAACCCTGTCGCGTTACATATTTTGATCGTGGCAACGTCCGTGTGCCCCAGCTGAGCCCAGCTAAGTCACCCAGTATACGTAAAAGCACCAGTACACTTTAGTAACTTGGTATTTGTTACAGACGTCCACGTGGACTGGCTGGCAGAAAGATGTCAAAGTTCAAATTAAGGAAATTCGAAATACGCCACATTCACCTATGCACGTGCCCTGTGAGAGGTACCGAAATAAAATGTAGTGAGATTGAACGCACTTCAAGAAGGCGTTTGGTTACTGAGTGAGCAATGAGTGCTCTTCTGTTTACTCCCTTTATTAGATGATAGTTTAATCACTGTCACTCTGCTATTTACGCATGCAACATAATCATTGAAGCCTAGGTACCCCGGCATGACGTATCTTACAAATGCGTCAGCCCCTCGAAATATGGCCACAGCGTTTAAGGTGGGTCATTTTCTAGAATATTACCGAGCGCATGTACTAGGATGTATCGATGAGGCCATCACTTACCAGAGTGTGATGATGCAAAACAAGCGGCTCTTGTACGTATTACACTTGGACAGGCTGAAAGCTTCAATTTTCCTTACACTGAATCGATAAAGCCGGATGTAAAGAAAACACGAACCCGGCTAAGACACAGGGTATTGCTCCCAGCAGAGTTTTTCCGCACGAAAAGTAGCCCGATATATTGGAGCTATGCTAATACCTGAGTGAATTTTTCATCTCACTATTATTAAGTTATTTGAATGCATTTTCAAGTTAGGTCACGATACGCCTAAAGCTGCGTCAAAGTGCCAGTTGTCACTGACCATAGTGATGACACTGCGCCCTACCAGGCAGTCCTCGCACCCGAGTCCTATGCGCTCAGAGTTAATGAAGGAATGAATGGGGCTCAAGTCCTACGGGTATGATAAAGAGGTGCAACAAATGTTACACATAGGGTCAAAGTCGCAACGAAGATACATATTCAACACCTAACCTAAGCGCTAATACATGCAATGAAGAAGTTTAAGCAAGTTGGTATGAATTCATAAATTACAAGAGCACCGCAACGCGGACAAACGCATCGGGTGACCACTTCAAACTGTTTCCTTCAGGAAGGAAACTAAACATTGTGGTTTCTACTTGGGCATAGGCCACCAACCACCGCGGGTTCGAGTGTCGCGCGAGCCGAAGCCCCGATCAGCCGTCACAGCGCGCGCACTGAAACACTGCAGCGCGCACTCAACCTCCACAGGGAGGAGAGCACTGCGCTGCAAGGACACAAACCTCCAAGTTCAGAAAGGAGACGTTTATTGAAACGCCATCCTCCAGCGGCACACACACACGCACGCACACACATACACATATATACAAACGCACATACACCTATATACAAACGCACATACTCAGTCAACGTGTCAAGGGAGCGCGCGAGGAGCAAGGCTCCCCTGCGCGCACGAAGTGACACGGAGTGCGCGCTGCAAGCACGCAAGGGCGTGCTGTGATCTCTCTCTCGCAGTGACCAAAGGGTTCCTTTGAGAGAGAGTGGGCAACCACCGCAAGGTACGCCTGTCGCGGATCGTTGGATCACGATCGACAGGCTCGAGTTGCGCTCTCAGGTACGACCCGGAGCAGACGAACTCGAGTACACACTGGTCTGCGCGGACAAAGGCCGACAGACAAGAACAGTTGTGTACGCACCTTGCGATGTCTCGGAGGGGTCCCTCTCTGAGCTCCGCTCGGACAGTCGCGCGAGCGCGGCTGTCGAAGCGGTGCCGTGTTCCCGCCAAAAGGCGCCAATGAGAACAGCCACTGGGACGCCAGGGCGGAGCTGTGGCCCGAACGACAGTGACAAGTCGTCCGAGCCTCTCTCCGCCGCCTCAGGCGGGAGAAAGGGAACGAGGAGAACAACTGGGAAGCGGGCGGCGGTCGCGCAAAGGGCAGCCACAGCAAGCCCGAATCCCACAACATTAGGAAACCAAAAAGTTATGTAAATAAAGAACACAAAGAAGAAACACAAGTACACAATAAAGTCAACACACAAAAGGTAATCATAAATACAATGGAAAAACCCGGCATTCATGACACGAACTAGTACTCACGTGTCCAGCACAACAGCGCTCCTATACACACAGTAAATTCTCTGCCCAACGGACAAACAATGAGTTCACATCGCTCTATCATCCAAGATAGGCTGTCTAAAAATCTAATTCATTTTGTGACACCAATGCATATCCAGTGACTGACGCAGGTATTAACAGGAAACATTTTTACGTACAGCGATTCGAGTTTTTCTCGTGGTAACTTACCTTTATGGCTAGAATGAACTACTATAGTCCAAAAACGTAGTTTCAACCATACTTACCACGATGCTTAGCAAGACAAATAAATGAAATAGAACAGTGCAGTATAGTTGTCATAAGCATTAGAATATTCGTCAAAAATTTTTGAATACGTCATCCGGTACTCCCAATATAGAAATCGCCGCAAGAGAGAGGAAGCATATACATAGCAGCAACACTGCACCGAATTAACTAATATTTACCGCGCACGCTAGTCACCTGTAGTGATATACGAATTTTGTTTCCCAGAAAACAATTTCGTATAATGCAAAACTAAGGCTCCTGCCTTTGTGTCGAGACATTTGCCCATCAGGTATCAATATTACATTGAAGACGAAAACTTCTCATATGTATATATATGCGGGGTCTCCGGCTCCCTATGACCAAGGGTTAAAATTAAATACTTGGAGTAGCCCTGAGAAATAAGTTGTATCCAGCTGCCAGCAGTCTTGCGAACCAATGGCAATTTTTTTGTTTCGGCCGTAAATTGTTAGTTAATTAGATTAATTGTTTCAAATTTATCTATTACTGACTTTACAAAGTAAACGTGTGTTGCACAGTTGGAGAACACTCTCAGAAACTTTTATTTATTTTATTTTATTTAAATGCTATAAGGAAATCCGCACGTATACATTTTTTCCGAGAAAACCAGCCCGCGTGCGGATATATATATATATATATGAGCGCCTCATATCTACTCACTAACGCTTCGACTAGGTGCTGGTCTGCGTCAGGGTGGCCTAGAGTTGACCACTCTG